>SJYV01040449.1:250909-263279 GCA_006410875.1 Neotragus pygmaeus | reverse complement strand
TTTTAATAGTTCTTCTCCTGTAATTGAGATCTAATCTTACTGCATTATGGTCAGAAAAGATGCTTGGAATTATTTCAGTTTTTTTTTTTTTTTTTAAATTTACCAAGGCTAGATTTATGGCCCAGGATGTGATCTATCCTGGAGAAGTTTCCGTGAGCAGTTGAGAAAAAGGTGAAATTCATTGTTTTGGGGTGAAATGACCTATAGATATCAATTAGGTCTAACTGGTCTATTGTATCATTTAAAGTTTGTGTTTCTTTGTTAATTTTCTGTTTAGTTGATTTATCCATAGGTGTGAGTGGGGTATTAAAGTCTCCCACTATTATTGTGTTATTGTTAATTTCCCCTTTCATACTTGTTAGCATTTGTCTTACATATTGTGGTGTTCATATGTTGGGTGCATATATATTTATAATTGTTATATCTTCTTCCTGAATTGATCCTTTAATCATTATGTAGTGTCCTTCTTTGTCTCTTTTCACAGCCTTTGTTTTAAAGTCTATTTTATCGGATATAAATATTGCCACTCCTGCTTTCTCTATTTGTGTGGAATATCTTTTTCCAGCCCTTCACTTTCAGTCTGTATGTGTTCTTCGTTTTGAGGTGGGTCTCTTGTAGAAAAAATATATAGGGGTCTTGTTTTTGTATCTATTCAGCCAGTCATTGTCTTTTAGTTGGGGCATTCAACCCATTTACGTTTAAGGTAATTATTAATAAGTATGATCCTATTGCCATTTACTTTATTGTTTTGGGTTTGGGTTTTTTGTGTTTCCTGTCTAGAGAAGATCCTTTAGTATTTCTTGGAGAGCTGGTTTGATGTAGCTGAATTCTCTCAGCTTTTACTTGTCCGTAAAGCTTTTGATTTCTCCTTCATATTTGAATGAGATCCTTGCTGGGTACAGTAATCTGGGCTATAGGTTATTTTCTTTCATCACTTTAAGAATGTCTTGCCATTCCCTTCAGGCCTGAAGAGTTTTTATTGAAAGATCACCTGTTATCTTTATGGAACTCCCCTCTGATGCTGGGAGGGATTAGGGGCAGGAGGAGAAGGGGAAAACAGAGGATGAGATGGCTGGATGGCATCACTGACTCGATGGACGTGAGTCTGAGTGAACTCTGGGAGTTGGTGATGGACAAGGAGGCCTGGCATGCTGTGATTCATGCAGTCGCAAAGAGTCAGACATGACTGAGTGACTGAACTGGACTGAACTGAACTGATTCTGAAGAATGCGGCTTCCCTTGCGGCTCAGAGGGTAAAGTGTCTGCTTGCATTGTGGGTTCGATCCCTGGTTGAGAAGATCGCCTAGGTAAGGAAATGGCAACACATTCCAGTATTCTTGTCTGGAAAATCACATGGACAGAGAAGCCTGATTGGCTACAGTCCGTGGGGTCACAAAGAGTCGGACATGACTGAGCGACTTCACTTCACTATTTTGAAGAATGGTCTTCCCAGATGGTGCTGTTGGAAAAAGAACTTGCCTGTAAGTGCAGGAGACAGAAGAGATGCAGTTTCAATCCCTGGGTCAGGAAAATCCCCTGGAGAAGGGCATGGCAACCCACTCCAGTATTCTTGCCTAGAGAATCGTATGGACTGAGGAGCCTAGCAGGCTACAGTCCATAGGGTCCCAAAAAGTCAGACACGACTAAAGGACTTAGCACACATTCTAAAGAACTGGGCTTCTCTGGTGGCTCAGTGGTAAAGAAGCCTCCTGTCAATGCAGGAGACACGGGTTTGTTCCCTGGGTCAGGAAGATCCCTGGAGAAGGCAAACAGCTAACCCACTCCAGTATTCTTGCCTGGAAAATCCCATGGACAGAGGAGTCTGGTGGGCTACACAGTCCTTGGGGTGGCAAAGAGCTGGACACAACTTAGTGACAAACAACAACAACAGATTAAAGAAGTAAAAATTTATATATACCAGTTATGTTGCGTATGCCAACGCAGATGGTGAAATAATTCACAGAAGTATTATTAAGGGAAGAAACAGAGCTTTTATTCACTTTTCAAAGGAGCAAAGAGGCCAGACAGAGTGATCTCAGCTCAGGAGAGTGGGAATTTGAGTCTTTTTATTGAGCTTCGAAGGGCAAGGAACAGGAAAGAGGGGTTGGGCTCATATCTACTCTGGTCCACAGTGATATATCTGCGTCAGCTGGGCTTCTGTAGGATGTGGTTTTTCTGAGAATCTGTAACTTCTCATTTCCAGTAATTTTTCAGTCCTTGGGTATTGGAAAGAGACTTAATAGAGGCCCTTAATAGGCTCTACTCTATTTTAAACAATGTTAGATGGATTTACAAATTAGCTACAATTTTGAATGCTAAAATATTTAACTTTAATTCTAAAATTTACATCTGTTATGTATTAATAGTACATTAATAGATATTGTATGTCATATTGCATAATTACATAGCACATAAAATATACATATTTGAATGGTAAAATATACATCCTGAAATAGTAAATAAAAAGTCATTATAAGATGAGAGGAAGAAAGATATTACTATTAAAAATGAGCATTTGAATTAAAAAGGCTAATACTTTTAGTCTACCTTTACTCATAGAGTTACATTATTTGGAGGAGATTCTATTTACATAATCCTTATCTCAAAAAAAATATGTAGGATTGAATTTACCTACAGGAGACCTAAGGGATTAGACTAACAATTGTCATTACACTAGATCTTAATACTTAGTAAAATATTAACATATATAATCAATAATTTGCTTCTTTACAAGCTAATCAATAATGTAATTCTCTTTAATATAATATGATGGAAGTGAAAGAGGAGAGTGAAAAAGTTGGCTTAAAGCTCAACATTCAGAAAACTAAGATCATAGCATTCTGTCCCATCCCTACATGGCGAATAGATAGGGAAACAGTGGAAACAGTGGCTGACTTTATTTCGGGGAGCTCCAAAATCACTGCTTCCCTGGTGGTGCAGAGGTTAAAGCATCTGCCTGCAATGTGGGAGACCTGGGTTCAATCCCTGGGTCGGGGAGATCCCCTGGAGAAGGAAATGGCAACCCACTCCAGTATTCTTGCCTGGAGAATCCCGTGGACAGAGGAGCTTGGTGGGCTACAGTCCACGGGTCACAAAGAGCTGGACAGGACTGAGCGACTTCACTTTCACTTTCAAAATCACTGCAGATGGTGACTGCAGCCATGAAATTATAAGATGCTTACTCCTTGGAAGGAAAGTTATGACCAACCTGGATAGCATATTAAAAAGCAGAGACATTATTTTGTCAACAAAGGGCCATCTAGTCAAGGCTATGGGTTTTCCACTGGTCATGTATGGATGTGAGAGTTGGACTATTAAGAAAGCTGAGTGTCACCTGATGTGAAGAGCTGACTCATTTGTCATTTAGCTAGTTATAATTTCATTGGCTGGAGTGATCATGGGGATAATCACAACCAACCAATCTTGGGGAAATAGAAACAGCTGCATAATATAGACATAGAACTCATTACATCTCATGTAATATTCATAGCATTTTTCTTATATCTTGCTTATTGCCAAAATAATATGATCATTTGAATAGAAATCAGAAACATAGAATAGCTCATTTTTACTATCTCCAACAAATCAGACTGTTCTCATTTTCCCTACTATTCTTCTAGTCTTTGTCCAAATGTTAGCATAAATTTTGCAAAGCCATAATTATAGTTTATATAATTAAATGATAAATGTATTATGATAAACTCCGTATTTTGCTCTTTTGCACATTATGTATTTGATAATTTGTGCCATTCATTCAACACTCTAAACATATTTACTCAGTGTCTGCTTGGTTCTATAAATTGTCATAAATGAAGTGGACAAAACATAATAAGTTACACTTTTGGCTTTCAAGTAGCTCCCAATGTTACAGGCAAATTAATATGTAAACAATGTGAAAATTTATAACAAGAAAGCATGTATTATAGACACTGCAAAGGTGATGAAACTAAAGAATAATCAACTCAACATTTATAATTCAGTGTTTCTAAAGAATACTGCTTATGCTACTGAACTCAGTAAAATAATAGCTCATTTTATGGGAACTGAATTGAATTGCCATGATCCAATAATTAATATCCTTAAACAAAATAAATTAGATATGTTAAACACTAATGGTAGTATTTAAGAGATGAAGAATTTAAAATAAGGCATGGAGTGTTATGTACTGAGTGTTTATGCCCCCCCCCCACCTCCCCCACTCCCTGCTTCAAATTCACATGTTGGAACTCCAATCCCCAATGCAATGAACTGCAATTCCCAACTAAGAGATGGGGCTTTGGGAAAGTATTGAGAGATAGAAGAGTTTATAAGAATGGGGTTAGTGTTAGTGTTCTTATAATAAAAGGAAGAGACTAGAGCCTCTCTGTCTCATCAAGTGAGTGTTAGTCAGTTGNAATGCAATGAACTGCAATTCCCAACTAAGAGATGGGGCTTTGGGAAAGTATTGAGAGATAGAAGAGTTTATAAGAATGGGGTTAGTGTTAGTGTTCTTATAATAAAAGGAAGAGACTAGAGCCTCTCTGTCTCATCAAGTGAGTGTTAGTCAGTTGTGTCCGACTCTTTTTCTAACCCATGGACTGTAGCTTGCCAGGCTCCTCTGCCTGTGATATTTCCCAGGCAAGAATACTGGAGTAGATTGTCATTCCCTTCTCCAGGGAATCTTTCCAATGCAGGGGATAGAACCCAGGTCTCCTGCATTGCAGGCAGATTCTTTACCATCTGAGCTATCATTAAGTGAGGATATAGCCAAAAGGTGGCCACTTGCAAATCCAGAAAGAGGACTCTTAACCAGGAATTTAATTAGCTGACATATTGATCTTAGAATTCCAGCCTCCAGAACTCTGAAAAATAGCAGCCCAGTCTATGATACATTTGTCTTAGAAGCCCAAGGTAACTAACACAGGAGTTGAATAATGAGTTTGGGAGGACCCTTTTAACCATCTGTATGTGTTTGCCTGGAGTAGGAAATGGCAACCCACCCCAGTATTCATGCCTGAAGAATCCCATGGACAAAGGAGCCTGGCAGGCTACAGTGTATCAGGTCACAAAGAGTTGGACACGGCTGAAGTGACTTAGCCCACACACGTGTAGGCCTGGAGTGTGGTGAAACACTCAGTATTGTTGAGTCTAGAGGATTTATTTAGATTTGCATACTGGTTAGGTGCTGATCTAAGCCAGGAGTGGTGGGAGGGACAATCTGTTGAATCAACAAACCAGAATTGAGTGGCAGCAGTTAAGGCATTGCATTTCTGTGTCGTGGACTCCCCTTTGTTCAGTGGAAAAGAAAACCTCTATTCTGGTGCTTCCAGAAGCTGAGCTAGATGACACTAAAGAGGGCAGCTCCCGTGTCTACCTGTCAACAAGGCTGACAGGCAGAAAAGGGTTAGGTTCCCAACCAATCTCAACCCTGAAGCAGAGTTCCTGTCAAGCCAGGGAACAGGAACAAGATGCAATGACAGATATCACCAGTGGGAGGGTACGAACAATCCCCCGCAGGCCCTATACTGTCTGTCACAGCTCCTTGAAGGAAAGCAAAAATCTAGCAGGCACAGCAAATTGAATCCACTTTACTTATTAAGACATGGTCACCTGGGCACACTATTTGTGGTCAAGAGAACTCTGAAGTTATCTTTGCTGGGTTAGGTTCCCATCTCATGTCTCATCTCCAGCCTCACAAAATGTTTTCCCTAATATTTTCCTAATTTCCCTATAGCAAATTCCATTTACTATAATGATAATAAATTTCATATGTAAGAGAAAGAGGGATTTTACTTTTCCAAATGAAGTTTATTTTATATTTCAAGCTACATAAAAACATTTTCAATAAAATAAAAATGTAAAAAACAGCCTATAAGAAATAGTCTCAAGAAGTTGAGAAATACTGATGACACATTTGAGATTATTCTTTTGCACTCTAACTGGATTTAGATTAATCCTTCTTTCTGCTGTCCTTTGGTTGGGAAGGAATTTTCTTTCAGGTAAAAGTGAAGTTCTTAAACTTAATAGTGCAATTGATTTCATTATTTTTATAGAAGGACAAAAATTTGTTCCTGAATTATATTCTAAATATGCGTTTGCTGTTGTATATTGAATAAAATTTCCAAATTTTAAACTTTAAATGAAAGTCTGTGAAACTGTGTAATAATTTAAATAACATAAATAATTATTTGTAATAATTTAAGTATACACTTAAAAAAGAATTACAAAAAGTGGATATTAGAGGAGCTGTGCTTTACTTATAATTTATACCTTGATTTTTTAAAAATCTAATTCCTTTATTGCAGGATAATATTCTGTTCAGATGGCACTGTTTGACTTCTCCTCATGCATGGAGAAATAAATGACCTAAAACCAAAACATTAAGTGACTTTTCCTTTATCATTTCCTTTACCTTTTTTTAATGTAACAGAATGTGTATTTATATTTGCATCCTCCAATACTCAAAAATAATAGAGGGAAATATAATGGAATTCAGAATCACTAAAAAAACGTCAAATTGATATAGCTTCCTATTTTACAATGTTGAGTAGGTAGAAAATAAAGTAAATATGTGCCTTAGTCACCAGTTTTGATAGACATAATACACTATGTTTTCACCTTTCAAATGATAATTTATTCATCATTTAATACACTTGGGTCACAATTTCAGCTCTATGTTATTAAACTTGCTAAAATAAATTACAATATCTATTAGAACATTGCCTCTTACTCCCTGCAATTTTCACATTTTTTTTTCCCTACCAGGAAAACAANGAAGATGGTGATTGCAGCCATGAAATTAAAAGACTCTTACTCCTTCAAAGAAAAGTTATGATCAATCTAGATAGCATATTCAAAAGCAGAGACATTACTTTGCCAACAAAGGTCCATCTAGTTAAAGCTATGGTTTTTCCAATAGTCATGTATGGATGTGAGAGTTGGACTGTGAAGAAAGCTGAGCGTCAAAGAATGGATGCTTTTAAACTGTGTGGTTTGACAAGACTCTTGAGAGTTCCTTGAACTGCAAGGAGATCCAACCAGTCCATCCTAAAGGAGATCCGTCTTGGGTGTTCTTTCGAAGGACTTGATGTTGAAGCTGAGACTCCAGTACTTTGGCCACCTGATGCGAAGAGCTGACTTATTTGAAAAGACCCTGATGTTGGGGAGGATTGGGGGCAGGAGGAGAAGGGGATGCCAGAGGAAGAGATGGCTGGATGGCATCACCTAGTCGATGGATGTGAGTTTGAGTGAATTCCGGGAGTTGGTGATGAACAGAGAGGCCTGGCGTGCTGTGATTCACGGGGTTGCAAAGAGTCAGACATGACTGAGCAACTGAACTGAACTGAACCCAACAGAAGAATTAATACATATTAGGTATTACACAAATGTTCGATGAACAAATGAAAAATTAAATTGTAAGCAAAATCAAAAGAAAAACATATTTGAAGCTCAGCTTGTGACAGGAAATTGAAAACTAGAGGGAAAATTTACACTTTAAAACTGATATACTTTATTGGGTTTGCCATACATCGACATGAATCCACCACAGGTGCACACAAGCTCCCAATCCCGAATCCCCCTCCCACCTCCCACCCCCCAACGTCTCTCTGGACCCAATAGAGTATTGTAAAGTTAAATTTAAAAANTACACTTTAAAACTGATATACTTTATTGGGTTTGCCATACATCGACATGAATCCACCACAGGTGCACACAAGCTCCCAATCCCGAATCCCCCTCCCACCTCCCACCCCCCAACGTCTCTCTGGACCCAATAGAGTATTGTAAAGTTAAATTTAAAAATAAATAAATAAATAAATAAATAAATAAATAAAACTGATATAATTTGTAAAAGGCAAATTCCAGATTCATAAAAATGATAATAACTACCAATATACAGAGCTTCCCTGGGGGCTCAGTGCTAACAAATCCTCCTGCCAATACAAGAAACTCGGCTTTGATCCCTGGGTGGAGAAGATTCCCTGGAGAAGGAAATGACAACCAATTCCAGTATTCTTGCCTGGAAGTGGAGAGAGGAACCTGGTGGGCTACGCCCCCTAGGGTCGCAAAGACTTGGACCCAGCTTAGTGACTGAACCACAACAACCACTGATATGGAGCATTTACTAGATGTCAAGGACTGTTCCAAACAGATGACAGGATGCGCACTGGTCTTTGCAGTTGAATGAATAGGTTCAAGCTACAAGCATTGGATCCTTTTTTTAATAAAGAGCCTGTGCAAAGAGGGAATTTAAAGATGTGTAAGGTCACAAGATGTGATGATAGTTTCCACCAAGCAATCTGGCTCTAGAATCTGCATGCTGAAATTCTTAGAAAACATTTTAGACTGTGGGGTAAAGGACTAAATTAACACACAAAGACACAAAAGCCTCAGGTGTGTGGCAAGAGATTTTAGCAGTTTTCAGAGGCACTTATTAAGTATCTACTTGATGAAACAAGCAATACTATCTACTGGGTAACATATAGATGATATATTAATTAGAAAGCAAGTTGGGACCACAATTTAGAGACTTTTAAGAACTATAAAATGAGAAGACATCTGAAAATGTGACTGAAGTATCCAAATATATCATTTAAAATTATATCTATACAGAAAACTTACAACTACCTCCAAATAAAATTCTCACATAGATTAAGAGTGATTAATATTTTGAAAAGTTCTGGGAAGTAAAAGGAACAAAATCATGTGAACAGATTGGGGGCATCTGTTGAACTTTTAATTAAAGCTTTTAATTTTGAATTTTATCAACATTTTTTCTCAATATTTTCCCATCATTCATATGTTTGCACATCTGTTTATCTGCTTTTATACATGACACAAATATTGAATTAAATTACAGAAGCAGATCACATATAATACATTTATAAATGTCATTTACAGCAAATATCAGGGGAAATAAAGTAAAAGAGTGAGTAAATTATCTGTCTTGCATCTTTATATTTGATTGGAATACACCATTAATTAGGATGGAAAACAAATTTTAGCTAACTGGCAAATATTTTAGGCCATTTTTTAAAACAGGGGTCTAGTTTTTTGTTTTTTTTTTTTTAATGTTTCAATCTGACACAATTAAGCAATGGCTAAACAAGAGAAAACTAATAAGCTAGGCTTCACTGTGAGTGGAAATTTTTTTGCCAGTTTGATTATATATTTAAAATGAACTTCGCTTAGTCCACAGCTGTTTATTGAGTGCTAAGTTATCATCAGACACCTGTCTCTGGGTTCTGGTCCCAGTTCTGATATTAACCAGCCCAAAAGACATTATTGTTTAAACTCAGGAATATGTGTGCTTAGTCGCTTAGTCGTGTCTGACTTGTTTGTGGCACCATGAACTGTAACCCTCCAGGCTCCTCTGCCCATGGGATTCTCCAGGCAAGAATACTGGAATGGGTTTTCAAGGCTACCTCCTGGGGATTTTCCTGACCCAGGGATTGAATCCAGGTCTCCTACACTGCAGGTGGATTCTTTACATCTGAACCACCAGGGAAGCCATAGTGGGAGTGTAATTCTGAATAAATTACTTAAATATTATGAACTTTAGTCCAATTTTACATAATATGGCATATGTTACATATTTGTTCATGTTGAGATGATCCTGTGCTTTGAAATAACCAGAAATGCATTTTTAAAAAGGTGGATGAGATTTTCTTAGTGATAATCATACTGCCATAACAAGCTCGTTTAAGTGTTCATGCAACTCCAGAGCTTTCATTCAGAATATTTACTCTGCTGATATTGTCCCATATCCAGCTTGAAATGAAAGAATAATATTTAGCGTTGTTCTCTACATTAATACCCCAATACATGAATTTATAAACAAAATTATAAACCTTTTTTGTATAGATCACATTTTATTCTTTAACACATGGCCAGAATACACCGTTCTATTACTAGTTCAAGATCTAAAAACAGTTCTTATCAACTCTTTGTAAAACCTTGATAAGTTGTTAGGAAAAGAGTGGATATTATACCATTAGTGCACGAACTATGCTAGAGGGGTGTCTAATTAGTGACTTCTCACTTATAAAACGCAAACTATTGACTTCAGCTGCATTTTGACAGTCTCCCCACCAGGGAAATGTAAAAACACTATGTGAAGATAATAATGAATGCAATAAAAAAGAAAAAATGCACAGCAAGCACCTTGTCAATCTGTCTCTGACAGGCCAGACATATTGATTGGCTGGGGCTGGCAGAAGATTAAGCAACCAAGATACCAAGGCCAGTGCTGGTGGATAACGCAATCCAAATGTTACACTTCTTTCTTTAAATTATGCACCAGTCTGAAATGACTGCTGCTTGGGATCATGAGTTTAACTCATGGTGACTGTAAAATAGAAATGGCCTGCAAGACCCTCCTAGAAGTAGCAATAAAGTTACATTCAGCATAAGATAGTTCAAGGAAAATTGCTGTCACTAGTAACAGAATTTATATCTATCTTTGCAATTGTAGATAAATCCATGTTTTTTACTTTGTGACCACTGAAACATAAAAATTAAACCTTTTAACCATGGTCAGGCCTTTTGCAGTAAATGGTAAAAGCCAGTAATGATTGTTATCAGGATGCTATTTCCAACTGTCATTTCTTAGTGGAAGAAACAATTTTTAAGCATGTCTGAAGTTTTATTTACAGTTAATTGGATACTCTATAGAAAAAAACATCATGCATTGATTTATGGAAAGAGCTTCTCAGGAACCATGGCTCAGCTCTGCACCTTTGGTCTAGTGTACTTTGTTTTTATCATTGTTACTAATACATTGGTTGAGACCACTTGTGCTGATAATAAGCTTAAAAGACACTTACTTTGCTTACATGTTAGTAGAAGATGTTGAAACAGTTTTGCTGAATGGCTTGGTTGCAAATCAAATACAGATCAAATGTTTTCTTCAGACTACTCAGGGAATTTATGTGCAGTAATAAATATAGCTGCTGCTTAAGCCTCAGTTGAAAACCTTAGAATACTACCTTTAAAAGAAATCATGTCCTGTAAGTTAATAGTAATTAGTTTTACCAAGGCAAAGTAAAACAGACACCTGAGGTGAATATCCAATAGTAAAGGTAGTGTTAGTCGCTCAGTGGTGTCCGATTCTTTGCGACCCCATGGACTGTAGCCCATCAGGCTTTTCTGTCCATGGAGTTCTCCAGGCAAAAATGCTGGAGTGGGTTGCCATTCCCTTCTCTAGAGGATCTTTCCGACACGGAGATCAAACCCAGGTTTCATCGCGGGCAGATTCTTTACAGTTTGAGCTACAGGGAATATCCATTAGGTTATGTATTTTTCCTCTTCCCTCAAATAGAGGGTTCTAGTTAAAAATGGGGGAAAAGTGTACAAATGTTTAATCACTATATTATACACTGGAAAATAATATACTATTATATGTCATTTCAGTTAAAAAAGAGAAAAAATAGGGGGAAGGATTAGAAATATTATTTGATTTTCTTGCAAACAAAAGCATATCAAGTGGAAATTAGAAACAGCTATACGAACACCTCCAAAATCTGGCCAATAACCAGAAATATATGAAATGAATATTATATGTCTTACTTTGAGTATATGTTATATAAACCTGCAGATGCTCTTAACATATTCAAATTTACCTTTGAATCTTATGCAAAGTGTTTTAGTCTTCCAGAGGGAGGAGTATGAAAATAGGAAAGGATAACAAGATAAAGGGGTAACCATTGATTAAAATTCTATGATTCTCAGAAAAGTGGAACGTAGGAGAAGAAGAAATCCTTAGCTTTCATAAGTCTGCACTTTATCCCTTAATAATGGATATTCTTGAATGGTTATTTTATATCATATTTTCAGTAATGGCTCTTTGATGTTATTATATGTTGATTGACAGTGACTGAGTTGTAGCCATATCTCCTTCATGCCTACAGTATGGCACAAACAAAGTATATGCCTATTTTATCATATCAGTGCTTTGCCCATTTTGCTTAATACTTAAAAATACAGAGAAGGGAGGGAAAATGGCAATTTTAATGTATGATAAAATCAGCCATTCTCAGCTTTATAAGTTCAGACATAGACTCTTTTCACCATGTGCTCTAATGCTCTAAGGGAAATAAAATAAACGTGAGAACTTATAACGTCCCAGGATGGATTACATAAGTCAAATTTTCATTTAAAAGATGAGATGTGATTGGGAATTCATATTATTTTAGCTTTCAGAGGATGGACTTCCCCATTCCTAAAACATCAAGAAAAAAACTTTTTAATGTTTATATGTTTGTATTTGTTTCAGAGCACTTAGTAATGTAAAATTTCTGTATGAATGAAATTACTTAAGATTTTAAATTAAACAATTTGTACAAAGGAAAGAAGATGCTTTAAAACTTGAGTTTTTTTTTTTTTTTTTTTT
>SJYV01040449.1:229399-249638 GCA_006410875.1 Neotragus pygmaeus | reverse complement strand
TGAAAGAGGAGAGTGAAAAAGTTGGCTTAAAGCTCAACATTCAGAAAACGAAGATCATGGCATCCGGTCCCATCACTCCATGGGAAATAGAAGGAGAAACAGTGGAAAGTGTCAGACTTTATTTTGGGGGGCTCCAAAATCACTGCAGATGGTGACTGCAGCCATGAAATTAAAAGATGTTTACTCCTTGGAAGAAAAGTTATGACCAACCTAGATAGCATATTCAAAAGCAGAAACATTACTTTGCCGACTAAGGTCCATCTAGTCAAGGCTATGGTTTTTCCAGTAGTCATGTATGGATATGAGAGTTGGACTGTGAAGAAGGCTGAGCACCGAAGAATTGATGCTTTCGAAATGTGGTGTTGGAGAAGACTCTTGAGAGTCCCTTGGACTGCAAGGAGAGCCAACCAGTCCATTGTGAAGGAGATCAGCCCTGGGATTTCTTTGGAAGGAGTGATGCTAAAGCTGAAACTCCAGTACTTTGGCCACCTCATGTGAAGAGTTGACTCATTGGAAAAGACTGTGATGCTGGGAGGGATTGGGGGCAGGAGAAGAAGGGGACAACTGAGGATGAGATGGCTGGATGGCGTCACTGACTCGATGGATGCGAGTCTGAGTGAACTCCGGGAGTTGGTGATGGACAGGGAGGCCTGGCTTGCTGCTATTCATGGGGTCTCAAAGAATCAGACACGACTGAGCCTACTGAACTGAACTGAACTGAACTGATTATACTTTCATACGTTAACATAGTACACTGAATAAAGAACAGAAAGTCTGTCCATTCTTATAATTTAATAGTAATGTTGAGACAAGAATACTGCCTTGACCTGAACATGTGGCAAAAGCAAAATTTAAGGGAAACAGGCCGGGGGAACACAGGCTTTCCTGCAGAGAAGTAGCTGTTGAGCGATCCTGTTAAGTCAGTATTATTTTTGCTAAATCAGACAGATGACTAAATAACACATTTAATTATGCAAAGATGAACTAATTATATAAATGCATTAGTTTTTTTGTGCTTCCTATAACTAATTGCCATAACCTTGGTGGCTTAACACAACAAAATGCATTTGCTCACAGTTTTGAAGGTGAAAAGTCCAAAATTGTTATCTTATGTGCTAAAATCAAAGTTTTATTAGGGCTGTACCTTATCCACAGGCTCTGAGGAAGAATTCCTTGATTCATCCAATTTCTGAGAGCTGCTGGCATTTCTTGTAATCCAATCATGCCCATTTTTAAGAATGGCATCTTCTAATTTTCTCTGGGCTCTATCTTCACATTACCTTCTCTGTCAGATCTCTTTCTGCTTCTCTCTTACCATGAAAATTGTGATCTAACTAACCCATTACAATTTCCCCGTGTCAAAATCCTTCATTTAATCACAAATGCAAAGACCCTTTGACATACAAAGTAATATTTACACTTTCTAAGAATTAAGACTTGCTATCTATCTTCGAGTTGAGTCTGTCTAACATAATAACTCAACTCCAGGAAATGTTATGGTCCATGAAGCTTCTGGTCACCATACTGTAGAAGATGGTATTGATTAAATCCCTGGGTCTAAACTACAAAACCAGGAGTATCTTCTGTTTAATAGACAACATAGTTTGAAACCTAGTTATAGGCCAGGTAATTAAAGAGAAATGGAAGCCCTGAAAAGAAATGCAGGGTAAAAGACACTTATAATAAGAAAAATAAATATGAGAGAGAGAGAATCACAACACAGCACTAAGAGAAAGGAGAGATAAACAGTGAATAGAGTCTGAGGGAAACAACCCAAGTATAGCAATATAAGTCTAAAAAATATTTTTAGTTCAGTTCAACACAGGAAATAAATGCAGAGGGTATTTTGAGAACCTTGTTTAGCACACATGCAAAGACATACATATGAAAGACGAGCATGCATGTATGGACCCTAAATAAGATAACTGAATGAGACTCATTCAAGTCCTCCATTTTTTTCTGATTTCATTTTTTCATTGTGACTGATAACATATATGTTAACTACCTTAGGCTTAGTCCTACCTAGTAACTGAATTTATCTTATGGGAAGAGGTATGCCCAAAAGGTATACAGATTAAACGACATATTGTCTGGCAGAGAATAGGACTAAAAACCAGAACAATGATCTGGTGGACATAATTACTGATTTGGGTTGTTCTAAACACCGATCTGTTGATTTTTCATCCTATTGAATTTAGGGATAAGTTTCTCTGGTGGCTCAGATAGCAAAGAATCTGTCTGCAATGTGGGAGACCCAGGTTCGATCAAAGAGTTGGGAAGATACTTTGGAGAAGGGAATGGCTCTCCACGCCAGTATTCTTGCCTGGAGAATTCCATGGACAGAGAAGCCTGGTGAGATATAGTCTACGGGGTTGCAAAGAGTCAGACACAACTGAATGACTAACACTTTCACTTTCATAGATTCCCTGTTGTTTCTACTTTGTTTTAGGAAGTTCTGAAGGTTCATATGAACTTGAATGCAGTCTGCATATATGACCACTACCTGATATGCTATATGAAATGGATATGTTTCTAACTTGGATTTAAATCTATATGATCAACTTGGTGAAATTTCTGATGATGTATTTTGTTGATCTATTTTTTGTCTTCACAAACACAGTTTTTCTGGCACAATAGTGATCATGACCTTTGGAATCTACCATGTAAATCCATACAAAGAAAAATCTTGAGTGCTTTTAAAGTGGTCCTAGTTATTTCTTTATAGGCTTATTTAATGTTCTGCTTAAAATGAAGTATGTTTCAAACAGGTATTTTATGAAAATGACATTTTGGCATGTGTATATTCTCATTTTCTTTCATCTGACATATTCTGCTCAATTTTTAAATCAGAACATGTCTCTGCCACTCTCCAAGTCTTAGGTTCAATGTCATTTATGAAAAGAAGTTTTTCTTTTTTGTGATTGTTCAGCACTGTCAAGAAGAACCAGAAGATAACTTTAGAATATCAAATTTCATGAGGTTCACCCAGAAGTTTCTTATTCCAAAGAATAAGGCACAAGCTGTATAAAATAAAAATTTAATTCTTCTCAACTATCTGTAAAGATGAAAAGCAGTAAAATCTATTTGTTTCAATTACAGCCAACTTAATTCTGACATTATAAAGAGAGCCTATTTTATCTGAGTTGATGGAGGACAGCCAAATGCCAAGTACAGCCAACATCCAGGGGTCCATTTGTCTAAAGAGAGCTCCTGGGTGTAGAGTGACTTGATTCTAAAGGAATCACATCAGTTACTGCAGTGACATTAAAATCATTTGGGAAGGTTGTCTTTTTCTTTTTTATAATTTCTGACTTTAACCTTGATAGGCTGATGAAAAGATCTATCACATGATTATTTCGCCTGCATTTGAGGTTATGTTTCTTACCATGGAGTTGAAATGGGGATTTACATCAGTTCCAAATCTCAATCATGTGGCTTTGTTGCTATAGGAAAGGCTGAGGGCATATGGTCCCCAGATCAGGCAACCACTCCAGGGCATAAAAAGAGGTCAGCAGACAGATGGAATAGTTCAGGAGTCAAAATTTGCCTTTTGCATTATATCTGACAAGTAAAAGTGAGTAATTCATTAGCATTAAGTAGTTAACTTTCTTCAGTCTTATCTTGGTAATGATTAGAAAAAGGGAATTCTTATAAATCTTCATAATGTATAGAATTCTCTACTTCTAAATGGTATTTGTGAGTATAATTGACTGATAAAGCATATTCCTTACCTGACATTTTACATAAATAAAGAACTTAATTGGCACCGATTCTTCATAATATTCAAGATTATTCCAACGGTAGTGATGGATAGCTCTTAGTGCTATTAGATTGCACGTTTTGTAGTCGCTTGTCTGTTTTACTTTTTAACTTACTATCAACATTTTAGATATCAAGAAAAAACAGAGAATATGCCAAAATCTCTGCATGTATCAGCAATGATTTTCAGCTTTTTAAAAATTATAAAAGAAGATATCTTAAGAAAAAAAAACTGGAAATAATTTAAAAAGGAAACAAACAAAAACTTCCACAAATATAAAACTCTCCATCTGACCTTGCTCATTTAATTTGTTAATATATCCAACCCTGCACCCCCCACTCAGGTCGTCCACGCTCACCTGCACCAGCCCAGAGGTGCAGGGAGAGGGCTCGCCATGGAGCCAGGGCCTCCATGCATGGCTCGTGGGTGACAGAGCACCTGGGAGCAAGGCACACAGTGGCTGCACGGCCAGCGACCAGCCCTGGGCAGCTGCTGGGCCCTTGGTGCCAGCATCCCCAGCATGCCAGCCAGCCCCTCGCTGTTCCAAAGAATAGCAAGGAGAGATAAGAAAGCCTTCCCCAGTGAGGAATGCAAAGAAATAGAGGAAACCAATAGAATGGGAATGACTAGAGATCCTTTCAAGAAAACTAGAGATATCAAGGGAACATTTCATACAGAGATGGGCACGATAAAGGATAGAAATGGTATGGACCTAACAGGAGCAGAATATATTAAGAAGAGGTGGCAAAAATACACTGAGAACTATACGAAGAAGATCTTCATGACCTAGATAGCCTAGATAACCACGATGGCGTGATCAGTCACCTAGGGCCAGACATCCTGAAATGCAAAGTCAAGTGGGTCTTAGAAGCATCACTAAACACAAAGCTAGTGGAGGTAATGGAATTTCAGTTGAGCTGTTTCAAATCCTCAGATACATAGATGACACCACCCTTATGGCAGAAAGCAAAGAAGAAATAAAGAGCCTCTTGATGAAAGTGAAAGAGGACAGTGAAATAGTTGGCTTAAAATTCAACATTCAGAAAACTAAGATCATGGAATCTGTTCCCATCACTTCATGGCAAATAGATGGGAAAACAATGAAAACAGTGAGAAACTTTATTGTAGGGGGCTCCAAAATCACTGCAGATGGTGACTGCAGCCATGAAACTAAAAGACACTTACTCCTTGGAAGAAAAGCTATAATTAACTTGGACAGCATATTAAATAGCAAAGACATTACTTTGCTGACAAAGATCTGTCTACTCAAAGCTATGGTTTTTGCAGTAGTCATGTATGTATGTGACAGCTGGACTATGAAGAAAGCTGATCACTGAAGAATTGCTGCTTTTGAATTGTGGTGTTGGAGAACACTCTTCAGAGTTCCTTGAAGATCCAACCATTCCATCCTAAAGGAAATCAGTCCTGAATATTCATTGGAAGGACTGATGCTGAATTGAAACTGCAATATTTTGGCCACCTGATGCAAAGAACTGACTATTTTAAAAGACCCTGATGCTGGGAAAGATTGAAGGCAGGAGGAGAAGGGGATGACAGAGGATGAAATGGTTGGATGATATCACCTACTCAATGGACATGAGTTTGAGCAAGCTCCCGGAGTTGGTGATGGATAGGGAAGCCTGACATGATGCTCTTCATGGGGTCACAAACAGTCAGACACAGTTTGAGTGACTAAACTAAACTGAACTGAATTAATCCAAGCTATTTACTTTAGATTTCCCTACAATATAAATTGCCAGCTTCACTCTCATAGTACGGTTCACTGTTTTCCTGCGTCATCTATAGGACCCACAAATTGGCAGGTGGATCAGAAAGCTTGAACATACTCAGATTCAATACCTTAAATTTGGACTTGAAGCCCTCAGAACAGTGAGACCAAAAAAAGAAAAAGTATGTTGTCTCAAGCGACCCAATTTGTATACTGATTATACAATAGCTCTAGGAAACTAAAACCTCAGTTTAATTAATGGCATGCCAGAAATTAAAATGTTGATATCAATATATGTAAATTCCCCTGAGTGGCCCATGAGGAAAATGATTGATGGAGGGAGACCAACAGTAGATTATCAAGACTTTTAGTACCACATATAGCATAAGCAGTCTTGCTGTGGTTTCAACACTGCAAAATCTACATGAAGCCAAAGGATAATGGTAGACAGTGATCAAATTTACAAATGCTTATTTTCCCTAAGTCTTGGAAATGGATTGACAACAATTTGCCTTTAAGTGTGAATGATCTCAATGATCACTTACTGTATTCATAGGTTATTTGAATTCACCAGCTTCCGGTAATTATTTGAGTAGAAAGATTTTGAACTTGATGCAAAATCCCTAGTATGAAATTACACTAAATTGATGATAGAATGATAGTTAGTATCAGAAACTGAAGAATAAGCTGCTGCTGCTGCTGCTAAGTCACTTCAGTCGTGTCCAACTCTGTGCGACCCCATAGATGCCAGCCCACCAGGCTCCGCCATCTCTGGGATTCTCCAGGCAAGAACACTGGAGTGGGTTGCCATTTCCTTCTCCAATGCATGAAACTGAAAAGTGAAAGTGAAGTCACTCAGTCGTGTCTGACTCTTAGAGACCCCGTGGACTGCAGCCCACCAGGCTACTCCGTCCTTGGGATTCTCCAGGCAAGAGTACTGGAGTCGGGTGCCATTGTCTTCTCTGGAAGAATAAGCTAGGACTGACTAAATGCATGATGACACAGGACTAACAGAGGCCGGCTTGTGGGGAAGGCCACCTGCAACATACCACTCACAGGCAACTAAGAATAAACTTCTATTGTTGCCTCCTTTTGGAACTCATCAAGAGGCAAAGCAGTTGATTAGGTAGTTTGGATTTGGGAAGAGATGTATTTTATATATGGACATATTACTAGTTCCTCATTCCCAAACCTGCCTGAAAGAAGTTCACATTGCTACAGAAATCTGAAACAGCAGGCTGTGTCTGAAGGCAAAATGTGAAGACTCGGTCAAGGCCACCATTTAAACGGTGTACACCAAGATACAGGAGAGCTTCCTGGATTGATATTACCTCACAAATGTTGACACACACTGTTGCTGGGAGAATTAAGCATATCCATACAACTCCTCTGGAAGCCTGCACCTGGTTTCTCCTGGACCTCACCCACGAACCTGTTCCCTTTGCTGATTTTAAACCGTTTCATTTGCTATAGGTAACTCTAGCTACACTTACTGCAACTTTGCAGAGTCCTGTGAATCCTTGTAACAAATCATCAAGCCTGAGGGTATTCCCTTAGGACCCCTGCAACGGTAGTCCTATAAAGATAGATAAATACTAGTAATAATAGTAATAATAAATCCCATTGAATTGCCATTTCCAATGTCTTTGTTTCTTTATGTATATCCAGATTTCTATATGGTATTATTTTCCTTTTTTTGGCCATGTAGCTTGTGGGATCTTAGTTCCCCAACCAGCAGTCAAACCTATGCATGTACCCTGTAGTGGAAGCCCTGTAGAGTCTTAACCATTGGACTGCCAGTCTTAAGTACTGGACTGAAGCCTATTTTCCTTCTAACTGAAGGACTCCCTTTAGCATTTCTAGCATATGAATCTGTGGGGATTCATTCTTTCAGCTTTTTAAAACAATTGTTTAATTTGCCTTCATTTTTGAAGGTTTTTTTTTTTTTTTTTTTTTTAAGTGGTATGGAATTCTAACGGTCTTCCCAGGGGGCTCAGTGGTAATCTGCCTGCCAGTGCAGGAGATGCAAGTAACACAGGTTCAGTCCCTGGGTCAGGAAGATCCCTTGAAGGAGGAAATGGCAATCCACTCCAGTATTCTGGTCTGGAAAATTCCATGGAAAAAGGAGCCTGATGGGCTATAGTCCATAGGATCACATAGAGTCGGATATGACTGAACACACACATGGAATTCTAGATTTTGACAGGTTTTATTAACTCTACTTTAAATATATTGTTCAGTTATCTTCTTAACATATTATTTCCATTGAGAAGCCTGCTACTATCCTTAACAATGTGATTCCCCACCTCCACGGCTGCTTTTTAAGTCTTTTATCTTTATCACTGATTTTGAGCAATTATACTGTGCCTTGGTGTATTTTTTAATGTATTTTCTTTATGTTTATGTGCTTGGGTTTTGATCAGCTTCTAGGATCTGTGAGTTCACTGTTTTCATAAAATCAGAGGAAAAAAATTCAGCAATTTATTTCTTCAAATATTTCTCTGCTGCTCTCCCTCCCCCTTCGGGATTGCGATTACTTATGCATCAGGCTGCTTCAGGCTATCTCCCAACTCATTGATGCTCTTTTATTTTGTTGTTACTGTTACTTTCCCCTCTTTGTTTCCACCACAAAGAAGCAACTCCCTTGTGTGTGCTTCTTTTCTAGCCCCGCTACTCTCCTCACTCAGTTCAGTTCTGTTCAGTTCAGTTCATTCGCTCAGTTGTGTCCAACTCTTTGCAACCCCATGAATCGCAGCATGCCAGGCCTCCCTGTCCATCACCAACTCCCGGAGTTCACTCAAACTCACGTCCATTGAGTCAGTGATGCCATGCAGCCATCTCATGCTTGGTCGTCCCCTTTCCCTCCTGCCCCCAATCCCTCTCAGCATCAGAATCTTTTCCAATGAGTCAACTCTTTGCGTGAGGTGGACAAAGTACTGGAGTTTTAGCTTTAGCATCATTCCTTCCAAAGAACACCCAGGGTTGATCTCTTTTAGAATGGACTGGTTGGATCTCCTTGCAGGTCAAGGGACTCAGCTAAATCATTAGCAAGACTTTATGCAGCTCAGATGGTAAATCGTCTGTCTACAATGTGGGAGACCTGGGTTCAATCCCTGGAGAAGGAAATGGCAATCCACTCCGGTACTATTGCCTGGAAAATCCCATGGACAGAGGAGACTGGTAGGCTACAGTTCATGGGGTTGCAAAGAGTCGGACACAACTGAGTGACTTCACTTCACTTTATGCAGCTCTCCAGATTTCTCTCTTCCATGGCGTATTTACTTTTAGTACTCTGTCCTGTGAACCACATACATTTGGTTCTCCCAAGCTTTGGAGCTCCATCTCATCACCTGAAGGATTCCACTGGACTCTGTCTGAGTTATCCCTCTCAATCCATGACCTTGAAACTCTACCCAAGCTCTAAGTAGGGACAATTATAGTGTTCACCTTTCTTCTTATGTCTCAGAGATCACTGTCCTTTGTTTTTGGATGCCCAGGGTCTTGAGAACCATTGCTTTACATATTTTATTGTTCATTTGTTAGTTATTTCAGGGGAGAGAGTACATCCAATCCCCAATGCTTTATCTCAACCAGAAAGGGAAGCCATCTGCTGTTACATTTTGGACAAGTCCTCTTCCGTAGTGCATGCATCCTTGCTTTCTGGAACAGGCAGAGCTCTGGGAACTTTTTGTCCTTTTCCTGTGCCAACCCAGGATAGAGGAGCCTCGGCTTCTTTAAGTGGCAATGGTAATAAAATCTGATGTTAGATGTTCTTATTGATTTTGTTGTTGTTGTTCAGTAGCTCAGTTGTGTCCTATTCTTCGTGACCCCATGGACTGCAGCACTCCAGGCTCCCCGTCCTTCACTATTTCCCAGAGTTTGCTTGCTCAAATTCATGTCCATTGAGTCAATGATTCTATCTAACCATCTCATCCTTTGCTGCCGCCTTATTTTGCCTTCAATCTTTCCCAGCATCAGGGTCTGTCTTTTCCAGTGAGTCAGCTCTTTGGATCAGGTGGCCAACATATTGGAGCTTCAGCATCAGTCCTCCCAATGGATATTCAGGGAATCAAGTATGAATAAATATTCTTTAGGATTGACTGGTTTTATTTCCTTGCTATCCAAGGGACTCTCAAGAATCTTCTAAAGCACCATAATTCAAAAATTTCAATTCTTCAGCACTCAGCCTTCTTTATAGTCCAACTCTTACATCTGTACATGACTACAGGAAAAACCATAGATTTGACTATACTAACCTTTTTCAGCAATATGATGTCTCTGCTTTTAATACACTGTCTAGGTTTGCCATAGCTTTCTTCCAAGGATCAAGTATCTTTTAATTTCATGGGATCAGTCTCTGTCCACAGTGATTTCAGAACCCAAGAAAATAAAATCTGTCAATGCTTCTTCTTTTCTCCCATCTCTTTGCCATGAGACTGGATGCCATGATCATAGTTTTTTTATGTTGTGCTTTAAGACAGCTTTTTCATTCTCCTCGTTAACCCTCATAAGAGGCTATTTAGTTCCTGTTCACTTTCTGCCATTAGAGTGATATCTCTGCATATCTGAGGTTGTTGATATTCCTCGAGGCAGTCTTGATTCCAGCTTGTGCTTCATCCAGCCAGCATTTCTCATGATGTACTCTGAATATAAGTTAAGTAAGCAGGGTGACAATATACATACATTTGATACACTTNATCTCTGCATATCTGAGGTTGTTGATATTCCTCGAGGCAGTCTTGATTCCAGCTTGTGCTTCATCCAGCCAGCATTTCTCATGATGTACTCTGAATATAAGTTAAGTAAGCAGGGTGACAATATACATACATTTGATACACTTTGACTACTTTTCCATTTGTATGAAGGTGTTAGTTGCTCAGTCATGTCTGACTCTCTGAGAACTCATTCCAAGCAGGAATATTGGAGTGTGTAGCCTTTAGCTTCTCCAGGGAATCTTCCTGACCCAGGGATGTAACCTAGATCTCCTGTGTTGCACACAGATTCTTTATCATCTGAGCTAATAGGAAACCCACTTTTCTATTAAGTGATGTTAAATCTTAGGGGGAGAATAAAAAACAACATGTAACAGATGATTTTGTGGTATTGTTGATATAAATTCAAAATAGCAAAGATATAAAATTTATCTTTTCTTGTGTGCTTGCACTGATATTGTGCCTGACCTTTTTCCCAGGAGGACTATCTGGTGGTCTAGATATATTTCAAAATAAATTATGTGAGGGATCAAATATCACAATAACTATAATTATTTCAATTCCTATTAAAGTCTGCTCTTCTATGTTTAAAAATTATATTTGTAAAAAATTAATAGAAATAAGCAAACAAAATCCTTCCATTTATTCATTGTATGTTGCCTAAGGCACTTTTCAGTTATATCTCTATTGGTTTATAATATTTAGTTCATAGAGCAACAATGAACTTGTATTAAGTATACCAAAAAATCAGTGATTGGGGAATAGAGAAAATATCTTACCGAGAACTTGCACAGTAGCCTAATAACTCTTAAGTTCATGCTATATGGTACTGTTTAAATGAAAACATGTGTTTGGTAGAATATTTTGAAAAGGTTGCCTTGAATGAACCCCACAAAAATAGTAGCTAGGAGAAAAAGTCCCCAAACTGAGTAATTCATCTGTTAAAAATAAGGACATAGAAAATACAATTCTGGACATATTTACAGTTCTTAGGGTGGTATTTATTATATAATCATAGTCTTAGGATGTTATGGACATTGTATGTCTAAAGGAAGGCTGCAATTGTTCAAATAGCTTAAGAAATTTTAACATTTTATATTAAAATAGTAGTTTATTTATCCTCCCATTTGCTTTTAATATCCAGGTGGAAGAAGTTAAATTTCTTTCTTCCTAAATATCTTTGGCTAGTTGCTTTTATTTAATATTATGACTTTTATAAAAGCTAAGTGTAAGGAGTCAAAAAGTGAGGCTTAGTTGAAATAATAAAAAAATAATAGAAAAATAGAAATAGATCAACATACACTTATTGACCAAAGATGGGCAATTTGCTAGATGAGAAGCCATATTTATATATGGCTATTTGGTGAATAAACAAGTTTTGTTTTGGGTATTTTGTTTGTTGTGTGTGGTGTGTTAAGTCTCTTCATNACCCTTATGCCATCTCTGTCACATCTCAGTCGGAATATCCCCATGGAGATGGGTCTCAAAGAGACTCCTACAGATTGCATCATGTGAAAAGAAAATCGTTTATGGCAAGCCCCCTTCTCCAACAGAATAATTATTTCTTTTAACTTCAGAGTTTTTAAACTCTAAGTCTAGGTTTCCTCTATGGAAAATGAGGATAATAAATTTCATTCTCCTAAGGATGCTCTAAGGATTAGAGGGAACAATCCAATCAAAACACTTGCATGGTAAATGGCCAACAGTGGGCCTCAGTGAAAACCAGCTGCTGGTCACAGGGAACTCTGCTCAATATTCTGTAATGGCCTGCATGGGGAAATAATCTAAAAAAGAAAAGGTATATGTATTAATATAGGTATAACTGATTCACTTCACTATACACACCTGAAACTAACAAAATATGTAAAAAAGTAGCTGCTGGTGCTGCTACTATTACTACCAAGATATTCTGAACTCCCACCCAGGTTCATCGTAACAACAAAAGCATGTGCCTGGCTGGCTCTAACACTGTGCCCTGGGCTGTCCCGAGAGGCTCAGCCAGGCGTAGGAGTGGCCCCTGTCTGTCTGTCTTTCTACTGCTCTAACCTATCAATCTGCCCTCCCTCCTCTATCCTAAGTCCCATCTCCCTTCCCCTTCAACACCAGTTCCTGTGTACAGATCCCTCTTTGGTCCTCCAAAGCCTTCCACAAGGACTCTGCAAAGAGAGCTCAAGACGTGGCTCAGAACCACAGGAGAAAAGGAAGAAAAGACTCGGAATGAGCCTCTCCCAGTTTCAGAAAAGGAACAAATTGAGGGATATTAAATTTCAAAGGGAGCACTCCCCATTCCACTCACCAACACTTTCCTTTTTACAGAGGCTCTGATTCATGACTAAATAATTATCTGTTTAAAAAATGTTCCTGGGCAGAGTTTCAACGCTACATGTCAATAAAGACCTGATTTGACTAAAATTACCAAGTCTTAGAGGCACAAATTTCTCTTCCTCCATAAGGCAGTTGACAAATTAGGTCTTTTCACCTAAAGCCTTGAACAAAGATGACTTAATGACTTACAACTCTACCAAATGTTTGCTAAACAGTCCATTTTGCTCTTCTATCTTCTCAGGCACATTTTTCTTTCAAATGCTAATACATCTTTAGGGGTTATGATTGGGATAAATACCTCTTTTCATGTTCTTATTTGGGTTGTTGATGATTATCAAATGGATTCAAAGGCCTCCATTTCCACCATGTTGTACTGAAAAGCCATGTTAAAACAAACCAGTGAACAGAAATCAAACACATTTATACACATATAGTATCCTTTGTGCAAACACGGAGCACTGTGCATAAACGTTCTTCCCAAGTTGGAGGTAAAAAGAACAGATAAAGGCAATTATAATATTAAACACACAAAAGCCAGCAGAAATCTGACACTGCCAAATTCTCCAGACCAAAATATAATGTTGCCAAAGAAAACCAAAGGAAAATCTCAAAAGGTAGCAATTTGTAAAAGGAGGATGCCAATCAACTTCAATAAGTTTTCTGCACGTATGTCCCTGACCACAAAACGCTATGTTGGACAAATGTTAGAGGTTTGTCTTGAAACCACAGAAACGAAAACACCTCGCGTCAGGGCTGGGAGGAGAATGCCTGGGAGCCAGCCCTGTGTAAGTGATCTGGTTCAAAGGAGGGTGGAACCACCTTTAAAAAGATACCACATGAGCTTTTATTTGTATAAAAAGAGAAAAAGCATAACTGGTACTTGACGGAAGGGAAATTAAAAAAACAAAAAAACTTTCTGTTTAGTTTAAAAACTAAGCTGGGAAAGACTGAAGGCAGAAGGGGACAACAGAGGATGAGATCACCGACTTAATGGACATGAGTTTAAGGAAGCTCCGGGAGTTGGTGATGGACAGGGAAGCCTGGGATGCTGCAGTCCATGGGATGGCAAGGAGTCAGACATGACTGAGCCACTGAACTGAACTAAAATTTTCTTACATCTTTATTAAATGTGTTTATAAGGTCTGCCCTGGGATAAACAGATATACTTTTTCTAAAAGCTCTTCAGTCCAATCTATGTGTTACTAACAGTGCTTAATGAGGACACACAATTGTTAGGGCGAAAATGGAAAGGTATGCGGGGGTTGGGGAGGCTGGGCACGGGTCTTGGAATCTGGTGACCTGGGCAGTGCTTTCCAGTCTGGAAGAGGAGGATCCCAAGGACTGACACGTAAGGCTGCCTCTGGGTAGTAAGCGAGAACCCCCCATACCTATCATTAAAATATTGTAATACTTGGCAAAATAACTACTTCCCCAGCAACTTCCCTGAGGCAGACCAACCAGCAACAAAGGGTTAATTCACAATACAGAGGGTAGCCCCAAAGGCCCATTTCGAATGCTGTGGCCAGTGCTGTTTATCAGGTCTGACCATCTGTGTCCCAGAGTTTATAGAATACTGTGAAAAGCATTTTTGTTCACATAGCATTTCTCCAGTTCATTCTAAGTGTGAAAAGAAGATGAAGCCATCAACTGGGGTCCATGGGGGTAATACTGCTTTACAAGATCCGAGGTAAATGAGATCAAGGTCTACTCCTTTCTAGAGTGAGATGGTAAAGGAAATACAAGTTCCCTGCCCAGGCTTCTGCTACCCGATGCTTTGAAGCCAGAGGTGTTTCACCCTGGCAGGTCTACAAATGTTACCTTCTGAAGGGCAAGAACTGCATCTTATTTCCCACACAGACGAATCCCTGGCCAAGTGGAGTTGGTGGGTATAAGCTAAAGGAAATAGTTCAGGGCTGCTATCTGTCAGGCTTGAAGAATGGCTAGGGTTACACTGAGTATCAGGGTAAATGTTCATTGATTTTATTTATTAAGTAGGCTTTTCTATTTTAAATTTTACTCTGCAATGTGCTTATAAAACATTGTTACTGCTTCTGTTTGGCCAGTCACACAGAGGTTTTCCACCAAACACATGAGTGGAGAACCATGTCCACCATCATCCTCCAGAAATGCTTGAGGGCATTTTTTGGTGCTTTGTGTATTTAGTACATAAATGACAAGGATGCTGTACATGTGATTCAGTCCTGTGTCAGGAAGAATTGACCAAAACCAAGATGCTTATAGTTCCCAAGATGAGAAACACTTATGAACCTTATTCTTCTAGACAGTGGCTACCTGAATGGACACTGTCCCTGATTCCCTCACACTCTTGTGTCTGTATATGTGATCACATCTGATCACAGTCCAGGTGTTGCCAGTCCCTGAATTACAGTCCTCATGGATAAGCACTGATAATTCACCGCCTAATCACTTCTCCTGCAAATCCATGACTGTAAAGGTGGCAACTGGGTATGATCATCAAAACACTGAGTCACCAGCACCAGCCAACTGGACTGGAGGTTGGCATGAATTAAGGGGCTAGACCCATCTCTTGAGTGCTGGTTATCAGTTCTGGGGGTTGGCCACCAGTTGATGAAAGGTAAGAAGTAAAATGTGAGCCCAGCTGATAGTAGTAGGTGAGGCCTCAGAGATAAAACATGCTCAAAGGAGATTTCTATAAGATTTCTATATGAAAACATGGCACATGACGGTAAATAACCGACTATCCCTTAGGAAGACACCTGGCTTATCATCAGGGCCTGAGGAAGGGTGAAGAGAGTCCTTTGTACTTGAATGGCAGAAGGAATAAAAAGTGAGTAACGGAGGTCACCATCATTTATTAAGAAACCTTAGCACATATTACATCAAGCGACCTTCTCACGAAACTTGAAGTAGGAACTGCTTTCCCATTTTTACAGATGAGAAAATCAAGACCCATAGAAACAGAAAGACAAACACCATATATTATGTTCATGTGAAATCTAAACTATGGCACAAATGAACCCATCTATGAAACAGATTCACAGACGGAGAGAATCAGACACATGGTTGCTAAGGGGTTAGGAGGGAGGCATTGGGAGTGTGGGCTTAGTGGATCCAAATTGGCATATATAGAATGAATAAATAACAAGGTTCTACTGTACAGCTCAGGGAATCATATTCAATACCCCGTGATAAACTGTAATGTTAAAGAACACTAAAAAGAAAAGAATGTAATTGCGTGTATAAACCCTGAATCACTTTGGCATATAGAAGAAATGAACCCAGCGTTGTAAATCAACTATATTTCAATAAAATAAATTTTAAAAAATTCAAGAAACAGAAAGCAACATACCTTTCCCCACACAGGAAGTAAGCAGCAGCACCTGAGGTTGGAACCCAGATGTGTTCTACAGTTTTGACCTTTCATGATAGCGAACAAACATGGAAGCAACAAAGGTAGAAATAAGAAGGGAGGGCAGGAGAAGGAGCTGAGGACGTCCTCTGGAATACAACTTTTCTATCCTGAATATAGGAATAAAATTTTACCGAGCCCATTAAAGTAAGGCTGTCTCTTCTATATTCACTCCCAAGTAAACTCCGACCTCTATTTGTGCAAGACCCGAAGGAAGCTGCATTTTCCTCACCAACCTCTTCCAGAATCGTATACCCTGAGGGAACCGTACTTTCTCAGAATTCCTTAAAGACCCAAAGTCTGGATCACATGAACGACGACTGTCAACAACTCACCCATCCTTCAACTCCACCTTCTCCTTAGAGTCCCACCTACAGCTTCTCTGCTCTGCCCCCAACCTCTCCCAGGGGCAGCAGCACTCTGGTTACATAGCTGTGTCCTTGCCTAGATTTCCACGAGGACTGTGGGTTTCTCATAACTCTCCACTCGAGTATTTGCATATGGATTCTCTTTGGGAGACTTCTGTCTGTGTGCATAATTTATTTTATTAAAGTATAAATCTCAGCATCAGCCTTACCACCATCACTCACATTCTATTAGCCGTGGACAGTATGCCAGGAGCAATGCTAAATCCTTTACGTTTATTTAACTAATTCTCATGTTGAAGCAAAATCATTCTCATCTTTATTGCCCTCTACACATGGAGAAGGAAATGGCAACCCACTCTAGTATTCTTGCCTGGAAAATTCCATAGATAGAGAAGCCTGGTAGTCTACAGTCCATGGGGTTGCAAAGAGTCAGACACGACTGAGCGACTTCACTTCACTTCACACATGTGAAACCTAAAGCTTCCCTCAAAACATTTTAGAATTTGTCCAGTATCATACATGTCTCTTTTTTCTCTTCCTTCTTTGCAGTCTCTGAAGTACATATGTCCATCAAGGATAAAATTCAGCACCTCGAATATACTTAATAGTACATCATTCATTCATTCATTCACTCACTCTCAGGGTCTACTACATGCCAGACAGTTCATAAACAAAAAGAAGAGGGCCAACTTGCTGCCCTCAGAAGACTCACAGGCTAGTGGCAGAAGCCTCCTTCCCTCCCAAACAGGCCCCCAGGATAGAATGAGTGCAATCATGGTGGAATGCTTGGGTTCCTAAACAGCTGAGGGTACAGGCATAGAAGCAGGAGGACCCAGGTGGTCTTGGGTGTCTACCCCTGCCAGAGTCCCTCGTAATGGAGCCTGAGCAGCATCACTGCTACCAGCAGCTGTGACCTCTGAGGCCTTGCAAGGTGGTAGTGTAAGGACTGGGCCTTCACTAGTCTGTGTACTTATCAGCAAAATGTGGCAAGGAAACAAAGTCCTCTTTCTGCCCCCTTCCCCATTTGTACAGATGATTGTTGGTGGCACTTACAAGCAGCTTCAAATGAGTACACAGGTTTTATTTCCCAACAGACATCAAATAACGACATCCTGCCACAAGCTGAAAATCTGGTTGGCACTCCTGAGGACGTGTCAGCTTGCAGCGACATTCTCTTTGTAACATCAAGCCTATTTGCAATATAAAAATTTAAAAAGACAAAAATCCCAACGTTTTCCTCGTGGATACATCGACCACAGGAAGAGAGCATTTCCTCCCTGCCTGGCTGTATCAGCTCTCTATTGGCACCTCTTCCCCGGGTGTCTGTGGGAGCCGGGCTGCCTGCTGCATCTGGGGGGTGGGTTGGCTGATTTCAGATGAGTCTGGCTGGTCTGCTCTGCTCTCGTTTAATGCCTCTCGTTCCTTTCCTGGACCAGGAGGCTAATAAGCAGGTGCATCTTTCTCTGGAAGATGACTGAGGGAAAAGACAGAACAGAAACATGCCTGCACTTTTTTAAGTGGTTGTCCTAGGTTTGCTGACATCCCAGTGGCCAAAGCAATTCCTCGGCTGAGCACAGGGTGTGAGGAGGAGAGGACCATAAACTACACAAAAAGAAAAGAAGGGAAGAATTGGGGCCACTGATGTGATCGATGAACACACAGGCCCTGGTGGTCACTCGGAGGGACAGGGGTAATATTTTCTGAGCCCAAAGTCAGAAACACATCCTGGGAAGAGTGGTCCAAATGCAAAAGCTGGACATCCTGGAGACATTTTGAGGGTGTACTCCAGGTAATACATGAATCACTTGGAAGAATATTTATAAGCTGTTGTGAAAACCAGGAGGGACAGTCACCAACAAATAGAGACCAAATCACTCTGAACAAAGGTTGAACGCTTCTGGCAGATCTAGAACAGAGCGACATAAGAATAGACTTATAGCAATAAGAACAGACTTATTGCCTAGAACTACTAAGCAACAGTTAGTGGTAAAGAACCCACCTGCCAATGCAGGAGAAGTTAAGAAACATGGGCCCAAATACCTGGGTCAGGAAGATACCCAGAGAAAAGAAATGGCAACCCACTCCAGTATTCTTGCCTGGAGAATCTCACGGACAGAGGAGCCTGGTGGGCTACAGTCCATGGGGTTGCAAAATGTCAGACACGACTGAAGTGAGTTAACATACACTAAGCAACAGTAATTGCAGTAATGGTAAATAATCATTCAGCAATTGCTATGTCATGGGCTCTGTGTTAAGCACTTTCTATGAATTATTCCTCTTAATTTTAAACCATGCGATAGGTGTTGAGAGGACGCCACTTTTACAGATGTGGACACCAAGGCCAGCAGTTTCATAACTGGGCTAAGAGTCCACACATAGTAAAAAGAAAAGCCAGGACTTGAACCCAGGTCTGTGGGGTCCCATAGATGGCATTTTTTGCCTCTACCACGCACCATCCCTCTCCTGACTCGGGTGAGCCTCGAGAGTCTTGTCATATGCCCGATTTATAAATAGCCCTCCGAGCTTCTGAATCTTTTGTTCCTGACAGAAAGACTATTCTGTCTAAAAACGCCTACATTTTACTCAGTGCCTGGCTAGTCTAATTTAGTATTTTTTCCATTTGTATATTAACTAAGACAGTTTCCAGGGAGAACACAGGATAAGATTCGAGATGAGAGGTCTGAATGGCTACTGCCAATCTCTGAATATAGATCATGCAGGAAGGAAATCAATCAAGTTCCAAGAAGCAGAGGAGAAAGGGAAAAAGCCCAGCACTTGGCCTGGTTCTTTTTGTGTCGAGTGAGACTATTCCGTGATTATATTCAAAACACTAAACTTATTCTAAATTGATACAAAAATGCACACTGAAATTCCAAACTGCAATTTCGTTTATTCTCTCTATAACATATGTGTGCATAAAAGTGAACGGCTGGTCAGAAATTGCTAAGTGATATATAGGCTGAAGCACGTATTGTGTTTCAAATTGGTCTAAAGTTTTCCTAACTGTTGATTCAATTTGTTGGCATACTCCTTTGTTTGATGCACTCATCAGTAGTAAATGTTGGCTATGTCTGATCCATCGTTGACACAGGGAACCATGATAAGGTCTTTGAAAGACATTCTCGTGACAGTAGAGAGTCATGAGGGCCCCGCTCGCCTCCCAGCACCTTGGTGAAGTGAGAAGGCAGCCAGGTGCTGGTTTATCTTGGCTGGTGAATGGGTGCCAGCTCTTCCCACATACCGTAGAGACCTTGAGCTTGGCCTCTGCTGACAGTCTCACGCCTGCCTCCTTCTCTGAAGCCTGGTCAGTGCTGGGGTAGGCACTGCCCGGGTCCCACCTTGGTCCATTCAGCTGCTCCTGGAAGTTGGCACCACTCCCGTCCTCCTTCACCACCATACTGGTTCAGTGCTAACATCAACCGACAGTGTAACCACAGTCCAGCTATTCTGGTGCTGAGGTATGAGAAGATAGCTTCTAAAACAATGAGTAAACATTGCTTATAAATGCTTCCGGGTATCTTTTCATCCACTGAGTATACACTTGCTAAAGTAAAGGAAGTCCACATATTAGTCCTTCGTTCTTCTCTTGCTTTCTGTTCACTAACTCGCTGTTCTCCACAATCTGTAAAGTGTGCAAAGAAGGCTGTTTGTCAGCAGACTACTGTGCTGGGAAGAGCTCAGTCAATAGAATGCGGTAAAAACAGCCCTTTCAGGCCAACAGGCATCCTACAACCGCCTAACGGCAGCACTGGGGTCTGTATAATAAACTTTCACTCACTGTTGCCAGTGGGCTCCCCAGGTGGTTTCAGTTCAGTTCAGTCACTCAGTCGTGTCCAACTCTTGGCAACCCCATGAATCGCAGCATGCCAGGCCTCCCTGTTCATCACCAACTCCTCGAGTTCACTCAGACTCACGTCCATCGAGTCCGTGATGCCATCCAGCCATCTCATCCTC
>SJYV01040449.1:196076-229363 GCA_006410875.1 Neotragus pygmaeus | reverse complement strand
CACCTGTCCTCATAATCAGAAGCAGGAAAGGTGCTGGGTAAATAGAGACAAACAGGCACGATGCGCAGAAGCCAGCTGAGCGCTGTTCTTATTGACTGGCTGATTGGTTGACTGAATGACACTGATTGTTCTTTTAAGTTTTTTGTTTTTGGATGTGGACCACTTTTTAAAATTTTTATTGAATTTGTTACAATATTGCTTCTTTTTTTTATGTTTTGGCTTTTGGGCCACGAGACATATGGAATTTTAGCTCCCTGACTGGGGATTGAACCTGCACCCTCTGCATTGGAAGGTGAAGTCTTAACCACTGGACTGCCAGGGAAGTCCCTGAGTGACAATGATTGATTGACACTAGTGGACAGACACTGATTAGGAAGGTGACTGACTGACTGACAGATACTGACTGGCTGACTGACAATGATTGATTGACACTGACTGTCAGACACTAATTAAGAGACTGACTGACTGACCGTCACTGGCTGGCAGACAATGACTGGCAGATTGATTGATGTTGAGACACTCACAGGCTGACTGACTCTGACTGACTGACACTGGATGAATGAGAAGTGGAAAGTGTGGTCAGCGCCTGTAGCTGTGGGGGGATTACTCAAATAGGATTTGAAAAACCACAATAGTTTTGACTTTATCTGCAGTCACCTTCCTCTTGTTTTCAAGTCAAGTTGGATGCTTGACTAAAACAAGCCGTATTAAACCTCCAAAGGTCAGTTTGACCGATGTCGTTCCTGATGACGCAGCTTATGGAGGCAGCTTTTTCTTCAAAGGAAGAATAGGAAGCACAGGAAGGAGAGGTGATGTCTCTTCCAGATGGCCTATTTGTCTCTCTCTCAGACTGTTTTTCTCTCTCATTTTCTCAAAACACCTGTTTCACATGAAATCACCGGCTAGGCAGCCCTCTGGGCTCCGTGTTTTGCTCAGTCCTGGCTCCTTAGCTCTCACCTCCTTGATCTCTTGCCCCTACCCCTGTCCTCAAAACTCCCGAACCTTCAAAGCCCTTTCCTCACACTTCCTCCATGAAGCCTCCTCAGGCTGTCCCAGCGCTGGTGAGCTGGCTTTCTGCTCAGATCACGTCATGCTGTCTTTCCAGGGGCTGAATGTTTTCATTCTCCTCCATGGCACTGTGCCTCTGAATGGTGGCTGATTGTTGAACTCTTCCCTGGTATTCAGGTTGGACGTCCCCAACACGACTGTGCACACTTGGAGGGTTGGGACTCTGCCTTTAACCTTGTCTCTCTATCAACTCCAAGTCCAGGCAGTCAGGGTCAGCAAGGTTATGCTACAGAAACAAAATGGTCCCTAATCCCCGCCTCCTCAGAAATCTATATGCAGGTCAAGAAGCAACAGTTAGAACCGGACACGGAACAAAAAATTGGGAAAGGAATACATCCAGGCTGTATATTGTCACTCTGCTTATTTAGCTTATATGCAGGGTACATCATGCGAAATGCTGGCCTGAATGAAGNCCAACTTTTTCACTCTCCTCTTTCACTTTCATCAAGAAGCTTTTGAGTTCCTCTTCACTTTCTGCCATAAGGGTGGTGTCATCTGCATACAAAGAATTAAGAGGTCTAAAATATCAATAGTGCCAAGGTGAAAAATTCTGAACTAGATCAAGCCTAAACAAATAGCCTGCAAAAAACAGTTGAGCCTTCCTCTCTACCCAGTGCAATGTAATAAAGTCAATCAAGGGCTGCTGCTGCTGCTGCTAAGACACTTTAGTCGTATTNCCAAGGTGAAAAATTCTGAACTAGATCAAGCCTAAACAAATAGCCTGCAAAAAACAGTTGAGCCTTCCTCTCTACCCAGTGCAATGTAATAAAGTCAATCAAGGGCTGCTGCTGCTGCTGCTAAGACACTTTAGTCGTATTCAACTCTGTGCAACCCCATAGATGGCAGCCCACCAGGCTCCCCTGTCCCTGGAATTCTCCAGGCAAGAACACTGGCATGGGTTGCCATTTCCTTCTCCAGAGCATGAAAATTAAAAGTGAAAATGAAGTCTGTCAGTTTTGTCTGACTCTTGGTGATCCCATGGACTGCAGCCCACCAGGCTCCTCCACCCATGGGATTGTCCAGGCTACAACCATATAAAACAGCTATATTATTCAGTCCATGGACAGGAGATGGCTTTTCCTTTTATTTAGGCTTTCTTTAATTTCTTTAAGTAAAAATTATGGTTTTCAAAGTACAAGTTTTTCCTTGTAAATTTACTCTCAAATATTTCATTCTTTGGATGTATTATAAATTGAATTGTTTTCTTAATTTCCTTTTGGATTATTCATTGCTGGTATATGGGAACACAAGTGAAATTTTCCATCTTGTACCCTGCAACTTTGCTGAATTTGTTTATTAGCTCTAGTATCTTTCTTTGTGGATTCCTTGGGACTTTCTATATATATGCAGGATCATGTGATCTGTAGTTAGAGAGTGTTATTGACTCATTTCCAAATTGGATATCTTTCATTTGCTTTAAATTGTATTCTTAAAAAGCAGAATTTAAAAATGGGAAAAAGCATGAAGACAGAGCACAGTGCAGAAAAACAACTGTAACATGGAGACAAGAAAACATGAGACCTCTATGATTTTTAAAGTTCAAAATCCATGAGATTTTCCTCCCTCTCTCAGTTCTGTGAACTTCACTTCTACTGACTGGTCCTCTAATTGCTGGGAATTACAAAAAAAACACACACATAAAAAAACACTCTATGATGAAAACACTAGTAAAACACAAGCCAGCCTTTTCTCTGCAGCTGATTTTAATTTGTGTAGGCAGTTCATTGCTTAAGCAGCAGGATGAAAATATAGAGATAGTGAAGTAGAAATAATATATTTGAAAGTATGAATCAAATACCTCCAAAACAAAGTCCAACAATATAAATCTTTGTTTATAGCTATATTATTGGTAGTTTTATGACTGTCAGAGTCATATAAAATATCAATTTAATCTTTTTCTTCCATTTTTTTCACTGATCAGAGCCTCATACAAAATTATTTAATTATGTTCCTCAAGGAATAATAGCAAGTCTTAGCTGTGATTATAATACTTCACATCCATTGCAAGAACCAAAAACTATAAACTTACGAAAGGTATACAGGGCTGTGGATGCAATAAAATTCTAATTCTGACTCTTACTGTGATGCCTTGTACAATTAATTTAACCTATTAACCCCAAAATATTTATTTTACAGTATCTGCCCTTTTTGAAGATTTCACTGGTCCACAGTCATCTGGAAAACATGAGGGCAATGCAGTATTATTTTCATAAACTAAAATATGTGGTGATATTTATCATTCTAATATTTGTTTAATCTTCCACACATATGTGGTGATATTTATCTTTCTAATATTTGTTTAATCTTCCACACCTACCACAGTAGAACTTCTTTATTTTTTTAATATATATTTCTTATTTATTTTTAAAATTTTACTTTACAATACTCTATTGGCTTTGCCATACATCGACATGAATCCACCACAGGTGTACACAAGCTCCCAATCCTGAATCCCCCTCCCACCTCCCATCCCACAACGTCTCTCTGGATCATCCCCGTACACCAGCCCCAAGCATCCTGCATCCTGCATCGAATTAAAAAAATATATATTGGAGCATAGTTGATTAACTATGTTGTGTTAGCTTCACAAGTACAGAAAACTGATTGCTATACATTTACATGTATCTTTTTTTTTTCCAATTCTTTTCCCATTTAGGTTATTACAAAGTATCGAGCAGAGTTCCCTATGCTAGACAGGTCTTCGTTGGTTATCCACTTTAATCTCATATTTGCTTTGAGTGAGCCTCTGATGAAACATTAATGATAATAATAGCTGGTAGGATTTTTTGCTATTAATGTGCCTTCTTGATAAAATACTCTATAATAATGCATATGCTCACAGCGTATTTCCATATGGTCCCAATATTTCTTGCCAGTCACCCATTTACTGCCAAATATCCCATTCATCTTCACAGCTGCTACATAGCTACATTTTCTAGGGTACTGGGAATGATCTGCAAGCATAACTCATCAGTTTCTCTCTCCATGTGTGTCTATGGAATTTTTCCCTGTTTCACAGTGACAACTCCTCCTGGGATTGAAATTACCTGAATGTGGAAATCATATCAGACTACAGTATATCCAAGTTTTGAAATATCTTGACATAGGAGTTTGATCTTATTTATTTGTTCACCACAGTACAAGTGAAGTCCTAAAGTAAACAAGCTGTAGAATGTCTAAAAATTGTATCATACTCTTATCTGTCAAACTCAAGTTATAGAAGACTTTTTAAATACTTTTTCTCAGGAGAGAGTTGCTTCAATTGTTATCTAACTAGGCTGAATACTGGAGTGGGTAGCCTGTTCCTTCTCCAGGGGATCTTCCCCACCCAGAAATCGAATCGGTGGATTCGTTACCAAGTGAGCTATCAGAGAAGCCTATATCTTTAACAGCTGCTTCCCATTTTCTGAGTCTGTGCCCACAGGGAAAGACTAGCAAAAGCCACTCCTTCAATCGTGTATCTCACAAACTCAGAGAATTTCTACAGGATTGATTACTTCATACATACATTAAACTCATTCATTCTTATTACAGACCATAGTTTGTTACTATTTGGATTTTCTGTCTTTGCTCCTTCCATTCATACTGATGATCAACCGACAGTTACTTTCTGTTTCTTTGCAAGATGTTGCTGCTGCTGCTGCTGATGCTAAGTCACTTCAGTTATGTCTGACTCTATGCGACCCCATAGACGGCAGCCCACCAGGCTCCCCCGTCCCTGGGATTCTCCAGGCAAGAACACTGGAGTAGGTTGCCATTTCTTTTGGAGTAGGTTGCCATTTCCTTCTCCAGGGCATGAAAGTGAAAAGTGAAAGCGAAGTCGCTCAGTCGTGTCCGACTCTTAGCAACCCCATGGACTGCAGCCCACCAGGCCCTCCTCTGTCCATGGGATTTTCCAGGCAAGAGTACTGAAGTGGGGTGCCATTTGCAAGATGCTGCCTGTCATGCAAATACCCATAATTTCACATCTGATGACAGTTTATGGACCAGCCCCACCATAGCAGTTACTTCCAGTTCACTTTAAAAAGGGGTTTATCATTCTATCTGCCATTCCCAATCACTGCTATCATCTGATTTTCCACCTTCAGAAGGTTATAGGTATCTTTCTGATTTTCATCATCCAGCAATCCCAAAAGAGAATACACAAATGTATTTTCAGATTTTACTTTTATTCATTATTGTACCCTCGGGATTCTACATGCTTAACATTAACCACAGTAAATACTTGACAAAGCCTAAGAGAGCAGAGTGAGTTTCCAATTGGCCCCAGTGGAATGAGGCAGTATGGACTAGGGCCCTACCTTGGGCCCTTTTCTTTGCTGGGTACTTCAAAGGCTCTACTTTTAACCTCTATTTCAGATGGTTTCTCTATATTTTCTCTATCTCTGGATGCAGGTACTACAAAGTCTTCTCTGGGGCAGGAGACCTGTTGCTGAATTGACCTGTCTTGGCTAAGTTTCTGCACTCTGACCCAATCTGAATATTTGACTTACATTCCCTCCAAAAGCAAAAAAAGAAGTCATAATTCATCAAATTGCCAGAAGCTGTTACTTATTACTGAATTTTCAACACTTTAAATCTGGGCTCATCTTTCAACTTACTGAATGATGCTAGAATCTAATTTTGCCATTCAAACCCTTCCTATTACCAGGTACCTGAATATTTTCTCTTAGCCTGTCTCACCACAGAAAAGCTGTTGATGACAAACTGAAATTGTAATGAAGTAATTACAGTTCAGGCACACAAAAACAGAGTGTGGTGCCCATTGACAATCTGGACTTAGACATGTCCCTGAACCATGAAACTTGAATTTTTTGTCAACATATCAATCGAAGGACACCACCAGTGGTATCTGGAACATCAGTTGACAGCTGCCACTTTGTGGTCTCAAGGTCACCCTTGTAACTATGCAACCATTTCAGACCCCAATCAATCCTTTCTTAACTAGCACCCTTACTTCATCAGTTCCAATTATAATGCTTCACAAATAAAATATAACTATCTGTGGCCTTGCAGCTTTTGCCTTTATAAGCTTCCTCCACTTCGTAGTTCAGAGAAACATGATTCAAGTGCTTCAGTCTGTGTCTCCTGGGATAGTCCTAACAAACCCCAAATAAACACCTGCTCATTTCAATCAGGTCTCAGTTTTCCTGAAACTTTGATTAAGACTGTCATTGCCTTGAAGTTTTGCTAACTCCTTCCAACCCTCTCACCATATCCTGCAATTTATATCAAATATTAACTTCTAACAATATGAACTCTTACCCTTTAATGTTGAAAATCAGAGTTTTGGATAAAAGTCCTATAACTAAGCAACTAGTCTTAGAGAAATTATAGAAATGTTAGGGGATATTGCTTTATTTTGCTTTGGATGCATGTGTCCGTGGTAAGTCACTTCAGTCCTGTCCAACTCTGTGTGACCTTATGAACCATAGCCCAACAGGTTCCTAGGCCCATGGGATTCTCCAGGCAAGAATACTGGAGTGGGTTGCTTTGGATACAATGGGTCAAAGTTCAATCTTATTTTAGCTTCTCTATCTCCCCAGCTTCCATAAGGTTAGTTAGCGCACGCATGCACACACGCACACACACACACCCCACAAACACAGTTTTACTTCAAGTGGAGACAAAAAATTAGTATTAATATGAGTTAACAGATCCTGACTTTGAAAAACACTTTGTCAAGTTTTGGGGTCAAAGAGATGTTCTAGTTTCCTTGGGCAGTGCTGACTCATAGAAGACAGATGTTAACTTTTATGAACTCTGAAACTTGAACAAAACCCAAATTTATCATTGGCAAGCCTTATGAAATGTTCCTCAGCAAACACTAGGGACACACACTCACGCAACAGGCTGACTTAAAGAGTTTTCAGTCCATTCTATTCCATTATGATTTTGTTTTATTGCACTGTTCTCTACTTGGATATTCCATAAACTAAACTGAAACATAATCATTTGATTGTCATAAAGGGGCTAACTTTTTAATGAAATGTGAATTTGGGCAAATCATGTAACAGTGGAATCTTTGTTTCCCTGCCTCTAAGATCAGGTCATGATACTGCCCCAAGGCTGGTAAGAGCAGCTGCAGAGTGAAGCAACAGTGTCAAAGCCCACGGTCTAGGATCCCCTCCGAAAGCCAGCCATCCTTAAAGCTCCAATACTCTTTGGACGGAGAAGAGCTTCAAGATGGAAACAAAGGACCTGATTAGAAGCAACAGACAGGCAGCCATGAAAAGACAACACTCAGAGAAAGCAAAGGTCTGGGGGAGATTACAAGACGCAACATGAACTCCACCTGCTTCTGTTTTAACAAGGCACAAAAATCCAAACCACCGGTGTGGCCACGCCCAGCGTCCCTCGTGTAGCCTCCAGGTGGGGCGCTCGTGGCAAATCCCCACGGTGAGCTGAGATGCTTGCAAACATAGCAGGGTTTTGGCTCTCTTCGGACCCCAGCCCGCTGTGCTGCCTCCAGGCGTTGTGGCAGAGCCCGGGCAGCAGCATGGGACGCTGCAGAACCGAGACACCCTGCCCCTGGAGCTGGAGGGCAGAAGGTGAGTGGCACGAGTGCCTCCCAGTGCCAGCTGATCACGGTCCCTCTCCCGTGGCCACTTGGTTTCGTCCCCGTCCTAGGTCTCCCAGACGTGGAAGAAAATGATTTGTTTTCTAGTGAGGGTGGCTTTTCTCGAATTTCGGCATCCACGTTTTTGATCATCCTGCAAGCCCCATATCCCTGCGTGCTACCGCTGCTGCTTTTCGTGATTTTGAATGTTACAGTGGATTAAAATTTAATTCGTGATATTGGAGTCCACCGTTGAGATAAATGGGGATATCTGGCGTTTCTGTGAGCAGAGATCATGACCTCTTGTTCCATTTGGATGGAAAATGGCTTTAGGGATCGGGTAGGATTTGGAAGCCAGGGAGTTTGAGATTCCTGTTGGTGTTTTTTGAGTAATGGCTTCATGCCTGACACTTCTGGATTCTGCTAAGGGATCCAGAGACTTCTGAATGTTTTTAACTATATGTTTTCTAATTGAGTAAAAAGACCTGGGCGTGAGGGGAATGGGAAGACCTATAGGTCTTCTATTTAATATCAGGAATCTCTAAAATTATTCTACTTTGGTAGCAAAACACAAAAAATGACTAATGTATGCTTGTGGGGAAAAAAAGTGTTTTGAATTTTAGTACAAGCTGTCTTTGTGCAAAATTCACAAGAAAGTACCTTTCCTTGGAGGCTTACATATTTTAGAATTTAGGCCATTATGATATGTTTTGAAATGCCAGACTTTCTTCCGTATATATTTACAACAGTTAAAAAACTATTTGACTTGGAATATTGTTCTAGATCCAATTAATTATAACTCAATGAAAATTTTCTAGAAATATTACCAAGATACCTACAGTTATCTAACCTCCAACACTAAACAAACTGTAGGATATGAAACTTTAGACAAATAAATAAACATCAGTTCAGTTCAGTCGCTCAGTCGTGTCCGACTCTTTGCAACCCTGTGAATCACAGCACGCCTGGCCTCCCTGTCCATCACCAACTCCGGGAGTTTACTCAGACTCATGTCCATCGAGTCAGTGATGCCATCCAGCCATCTCATCCTCTGTCCTTCCCTTCTCCTCCTGCCCCCAGTCCCTCCCAGCATCAGTTAAATGCTAGTTTAATCTACTCTTTTGGTTTTGGCTGTCATATTAGTTAACAATAGCTGTTTAAATGTAACCAACCTCATGAATCAGCCAGGAGGCATTCTGATCAATAGCTTGGTTACTAGTCTCAATTAATCTGAGAAGAAATATGTTTTGTGTCACAAGGATTCTTTGGGTATGCCAGTCAAGATATGAGTTAGTAGATAAATGTTTATTTCGGCTGAAGTTGCTTGATGGGCATTATTAACTGAAGAACCATTCTAGAAAAGAAACTGTGAAAAACATTATCATAAAAAATTAAATATTTTACCTTTCAGTATATGTTTTGGTTACTATGGAAACTGGCAGCCAGCCCTGGAAGCAATTAATTTTTCAGAAGCACATTCCAGAGGCTGATGGTATATTATATTCAACAATCATAGAACTAAGTGCCCTAATATTTAATTACTAATTTTAAATGATTTTTAAAAAATTATTGCATAGTATACCTTGTCTAAACTATACTGATGTGCTGGGTAGTAATATCAAGCAAATCCAGACAAGCTAGGTATTTCATTGGGATAACAAACGTTTCCTTAGGAGTAGACAGAAATTAGATAAGGAAAAATTAAGCCATATGGCCATGAAGAGATGGCCTCCAGTATTACAGATTTCCTCTAGTAAATTATTTGTTAATAATACTAATCGATAACATCATAGGAACTATGATACAATCATTCACATATTGCATCTGTGGTTTCTTATGAACTACCTAACAAACGTCATATAATAATGAGATAAAGTGATGATGATAATCTCCATTTTGTAAGTAATAAAATACATTAAGGTAACAAGACTTTTACTCCAAAGTGAAACAGTGTTCAACAACTTATAAGCAGTAAAGTATGTGTAACTTTTTCAAGGTTATGTTTTGTCTGCTGTGAATCCAATGATGAAAGTACATATAAAGGGAGTTGGTCTTTGAGGAAAAAAAAACACAGAAGCTCTTTATGTGATGCACAGTTAAACCCAAAGTATTGGATGAAGCCTAGTAACAGTGTCACTAAGATAAATTCAGTAGGCTTCTTCCTTTCACAACCCCAACTGAGGTGTATTTATTCAAGAATGAAGGGAACATATTTAATGAACACATTCTATGTGCTTAGCATATGTTCTGACATTTTTAGCTATTAAATCTCAAAAATGTCTTTAAGGTAGACTTAATTTCATTTAAATTCAAAATATAAAATATGTGCAAGTAGTTTTTATTATTTTCAGGTAATTGGTACGAGAAAGGGGAAAAATAAAATGAATTAAATACCATAGCAATTAGCAATAGTAAGCTTGTATTGGAACTTTATATTAAGCATTGAAAAATTAAAAGCACTTATCTGACCTTACATACAATAAACTATAGGTTATAACTGTAACTTTTGCCTTGTATTTATTAAACTCTATAATAAAATAGGTTTCATTTGTATATTTGGGACATAGTTGCTTTGAAAAATATTTCATAATAAAGTAAGATATATTTAATACCATATTTGATTTGCCAAATAAGACTCAAAGACTACTTATTTGTAAAAATATCTTGGGAAAGTTTTCCGTTTATTTAAAGTTTTTCCTTAATCCTATGGTTTTTAAGTAATCCTGTTTTGAAGCACAAAGACTATTGTTATTTTTGTGATTTTTTTCTTTTTCAAACTTTATCATATCTAATGCTGAGACATCCTTCTTTAATACCTCTGGGTTTAATTTGAGTAGTTCTTAGCTTAATTTTAATAAAGCTTATCATATTTTGTACTTTTTAGTTCACAGAAAGAACATTTTTTGCAAATTATTTGATGAACTTTTCTGTTGCAAATCAGTCACTCAACAGTAATTGAGTTCTTACTAAAAATTATGTTTTTGGCACTGTTCTAGGTTTAGGAATGAAAAAGAACAGACTTCTTTAACCATGTAGAGCATGTATTTTATTTGGAGAAAACAAATTAAAGTTAATCAGTTTGTAAAACGCCCAGATAATGAGTATTGCTATGCATAAGTACTATGGTTATAAAAATTGACTAGGGGTGGGTGGAACTGCTGCTTTAGCTGTGAGGTTCGGAATAATCTATGGAACTTATACTGAAAAGATGTGAGAGAGTCATTTGAGTATACTGGGAAGATTTTTCTAAATATAGAGACTAGCAAGTACAAAAGTATTGGATGGGAACATGGTCTGTGTTTGGTAAGCAGGATAAGGACAGCTGTAGGTGGCGTGTACGGAAAGAGAGGTGGGAGAATTAGGCACCTGGTTCAGTAGAATAAGATTGACCATATTAGTGAGTTTGGATTCTATGCTGATTGAAATTTTAAGTTTCATATTATTTTTATAGGGAAATGGTGGGATCTATTTTTGAAAGAATTGCATTGGCTATTAGGTAGGAGAAAAACTTGGTAACAGGGATGATGATCAGAATGTTATTAAGTTAGGGGCAAGTTTATAGCAAAATAGCTAAGGATTGTAGCAGGATGTAAAATATAATTCAGTTATGTTCAGGACATATTTGAAAAGTAGAGCCAATAGGATATAATAATAGATTATAATATAAAATGAGAGAAAGAAACAAGGAATATTCCCAGATTTATGGGAAAAGAAGCCCACTGCCTGATATTTCCATTTACTAAAGTACAACTTGGTTATAGGTTAAAATCAAGGACTATTATTTTTATTTTGCAGAATGAACTTGGATATAAGTACTAGATCTTCATGCAGGAATAGTGTGTAGACAGTTGACTATAAATGAAGGTTAGGGCTATAAGTATGAAGTCAGTCCTTAGCCTGTAGATGACATTTTAAAACATGAAGATAATGTGAAGAAATGAAAATAAATGTTTTTCAGTGGCTGCTAAAATCATTAGGTGAAAGGTTGATAGAGAAATGTTATAATGGATGCATAAGATCCTAATAGGCTGATCAATTTTAACTTGTTACAGAGATGGACGTGTTGTGATTTGAAATGCATAGCAGCTGAAAATAAATGATGCCACCTGTGAAATGTCCCTGTCTAAAAATTTAATGTGAACTCCACATATTTCTAGGTCTAATTAATTTTATAGAAAGCATTGAGATTAAGAGCACGGTGACATTTTTAGGGGTGGAATTAAACAGAGGATGTTGGGAATTCTACCGGATGAAGGACTGGTTTCCTCAAGAAGTGAATTGGGGAAATAAAGGAGAAAAACTGTTATAGAGTAAAAAAAAAAAAAAAAATTGAAAAATTAAGTTATGAAAAGTTCAACCTATGGGATTTATTAGGATCCCAATTTAATCAAAGCAAATGTAAAAAAGACATTTATAGAAATGGGGTTATTAGGAAGCTTGTAACATTTACTGAATACAATAAATAATTGTTTGGTGATGGACAATTACTGCAGAAACAAAAACAGCACTTGCGCGCTGCAGCCCATGGGGTCGCAAAGAGTCGGGCAGGACTGAGCGACTGAACTGAATTAATTGTTTTATGGCTGTGCTTTAAAAAGCGATAGGTTATTTAAGGGGCAAATGATATATGCCTTATTTAAATGATTCCGCTTGAGGCATGTAGATAATAGGTATTATAAATAAACCAAGATTAATTGTATGTTGTTCACTATGCACCTGTTATAAAAAATGAGGTTTATGAATCTTTTATCTATGTTTGAAAATTCCTATACTAAACATGTTTATACCTAAATAAACAAAAGAGTAAATGTATAAAGTGTTAAAGAATAAAGCCATGGACAAACTAAGGAGCACATATACAGAGAGCAAAGAGTTGAGAAGAAAACCTCGGAGGAGCTCAACACTTAAGGATTGAATGGAAGAGGGGAGCCTGCAAAGAAGAAAGAGGCAGACTGTTCAAGGCAGTTGGAGGAAAGCCAGCAAAATGTTGTGTCACTATATATATATATATAAGAAAATATAGAAGAACATTTTGACAGGATGAAGAGAGTAGTCAGGAGTCTAAAATGTTGCTGAGAGTTGTGTTCGAATGGTAACGAAGTTCACCATTAGAGCAAGTGGATATTGTGGGATGATTGTGCTTCTGATGGTGATGAGCTGAAAGAGAAGTAGCTAAATGCAGCTGATGTGGCTTTACCATAATTTTAAGAAGGGAGTGAGAAAATAGAAGTTCTGCAGCTGTTCTGTTTTTCTGGGTTTGTTTTCAGATCGAACGCGAGAGTGAAATTTGATTTCTGTATTCTTCTTGGCTTTGTACTACTGATCTCAGCGTAGTATTTTGTATATCTGAAACATTTATAGTTCCTCCTTGGCTGTTTGTTACTTTATTTCTACCATTTTCTTGTTCGTGTTGCTTTATTGTGTTTCACAACCCTGAACCTTGCTTAGCTATTCCTTTTCCTTATTTGTCCTATTGTCAGCAAGGTTTTATCACAGCAAACACTGAGAGAAACCCTGATGTCTGTGTTGTTGAATCAAACAAAGGACTTCTCATATGCTGTTACCTTAGGAGAAATGTGTGATGTTCAGTGTAAAAAGGAACAAAATGTCAGCATGGTGGACCAGGGAGTGTGGCAGGCAGATATTTTCAAACCTTTGAGTTGGCACTAATGCCATGTGAAGGGGCCCAGATAAATTTGTGCTTTTGATATAAAAACAATAAAAATCTGCATGTTAATTTCTATACCACATACTTAAAAAACATTTAGGTGACTTCCAACAGCATTTACTGTATAATAGGATAAAGATGAAACTTAGACCTAATAACACATAATTATTGGTGTGTTGTTAGTTGCTCAGTCTTGTTCGACTCTTTGTGAGTTATAAAATAGTGATTAAATATGGCTAAATGTTTAACTTGAAACTTTAAGACATACAAAATAGTCAAATGCATTTATTCACAGTAGCCTTATAATAAGCATTGTAATGAGTTTTTACCTCAGTAACTATTTCATATGCAGAGAACATAAAATCAAAGCATAATTAAGTGCAAGCAAGAATAATGAGGTTCAATTATACATACACATTTTTGATGTTCTCATATGATTTATTAGTAAATCCTAGATTATATAAAGATTATCTGTGAACTGCAATATAACTTGTTTATGTATTATTTAGAAAAGTAGATCTTCTATATACTTTTGGGGTATATTTATTTTAACTTTTGATAAAAACTAAACTTGTGAAAGCTGAGCACCAAAGAATTGATGCTTTTGAACTGTGACATTCAAGATGACTCTTGAGAGCCCCTTGGACTGCAAGGCGATCACACCAGTCAATCCTAAAGGAAATCAGTCCTGAATATTCCTTGGAAGGTCTGATGTTGAAGCTGCCGTACTTTGGCCACCTGATGTGAAGAAATGACTCATTGGAAGAGACCGTGATGCAAGGAAAGAGTGAAGGCAGGAGGAGAAGGGGTCAACAGAAGATAAGATGGTTGGATGGCATCACTGACTCGATGGACATGAGTTTGAGAAAGCTCCAGAAGCTGGTGATGGACAGGGAAGCTTGGTATGCTGCAGTCTATGGGGTCACAAAGAGTCAGACATGACTGAGCGACTCAACTGACTGAAACTTGTGAAGATTGTTTCAGCGACTAAAAGAGACACGGTACCATTTTATGTGTGTGTGTTCCATCGTGTCCGATTCTTTGTGACCCTGTGGACTGTAGCCTTCAAGGCACCTCTGTCCATGAGATTTCCCAGGAAAGAATACTGGAATAGGTTGCTGTTTCCTACTCCAGGGGATCTTTCTAACTTGGGGATCAAACCTGGGTCTCCTGTATTTTAGGAGTATTCTTTACCTTCCAAGCCACCAGGAAAGTCTAGACCATCACAGAAGTAAAATTTATGTACTTGCTTCCTCATGTTAAAATAATCTTTTATAGTAAGTAAAGCAATTATTTTACTATGTATGAAATTAGTTTAAGATACTCCGCTTTTAAACATGCAGTTTTGAGTTTTCTATCCATGTTTTTTCATCCAGTTCACCATGGTCTAAATAAACTGTGTTATAAAGTGGATAAAGTTAGAGGTTTGTTTTGCAGTTATAAAAGGAAGTATGTTTTCTGTTCACAGATAAACAGTTTGTATTTGGTAGGAACTATAATCCAGATTTCTTGTATTGTAGTTTACTCAGTGGAGTATCATAATCAGAAAAGTTCAAATTCATGTTGGTCAGGAAAAGTTGCCCAATATATATGCTGAATTTGGTAAAAAACAATATGCATAACTCTACCATGTTAAGATCCTGGTGAAGGAAATGGCATCCCATCCCGTATTCTTACCTGGGAAATCCCATAGACAGAGGAGCCTGATGGGCTGCAGACCATAGGGTTGCAAAGAGTCAGACATGACTCAGCAACCAATCACAGGACAGCACCTTGTTAAGAATTCAAGTAAAATATATTTTATTATATTATAGATAAAAATAATTATAGAAATCCAAACTAGAAGTTCATATCATTTTTAATTTCTATAAAATTGAGATAAATATACTTCCTGTAAACTGTAAATATTTGACTTCCCAGATGGCACTAGTGGTAAAGAACCCACCTGCCAGTGCAGGAGACATAAGAGGCATGGGTATAAACCTTGGATTGAGAAGATCCCCTGGAGGAAAAAATTGCAACCCACTCCAGTATTCTCGACTAGAGAATCCCATGGACAAAACAGCCTGGCAGGCTTCAGTCCATAGAGTCTCAAAGAGTCGAACATGACTGAAGTGACAACACCAAGCACTCACAGTCATACATTAATATTAAAAATGATGTTTTTGGACTTTAGGATGGTTTGCTACACTGTGCTAGTGCTACTGCTAAGTCACTTCAGTCGTGTCCAACTCTGTGTGACCCCATAGATGGCAGCCCACAAGGCTCCCCCGTCCCTGGGATTCTCCGGGCAAGAACACTGGAGTGGGTTGCCATTTCCTTCTCCAATGCATGAAAGTGAAAAGTGAAGTCACTCAGTCATGTCTGACTCTTGGCGACCCCATGGACTGCAGCCTACCAGGCTCCTCTGTCCATGGGATTTTCGAGGCAAGAGTACTGGAGTGGGGTACCATTGCCTTCTCCATTGCTACACTATAGAGATGATATAAACTGCCAACATTTATTGGGGTATTATCACAGTAATCCAATTGTATTTAAAATATTTCTTAGAGAAAAACCAATGTCTATTCCATTTTACTTTGTTTAATTAGAAAGTAGTATGTAANCTATTATGTTAGAAACGAGGCGCCAGTCTATGTTCGATGCAGGATGCAGGATGCTTGGGGCTGGTGTACGGGGATGATCCAGAGAGACGTGGTGGGGTGTGAGGTGGGAGGGGGATTCAGGATTGGGAGCTTGTGTACACCTGTGGTGGATTCATGTCAATGTATGGCAAAGCCAATAGAGTATTGTAAAATCAAATTTAAAAAAATTAAAAAAAGAAAAAAAATTGCAATTTTTCTTCAATGTTTTAGCTGTATGAAAGCATAAACTGGGAGTGTCCTTCTGGCATCCCATATCCCAAGCTCACATTTTCCCTGCCCAATCTCTGGAATTAACTGCTTCTCTGATGAACTCTGGCTCTTTCTACTGGTAAATGGGATATAGAAACCATGATTTTGTTATTGGTTGTCCTGTAGGGCCTATAAATAATGTCATTCCTCTTAGTGGGGAGAACTAGGGAACATATGTAGTAACCCATGCATATGTACACATCTGCATTTGTTTCTTTAGCTATCTGTCTATGTGTTAACATTTCCAAATAACATATAATAAGAATCATATTGATGCCTCTGACAAAACCAGAACTAGAGACTGAGACTTTAATGTATAATATTAATTTAATTGCATTTATTATATACCTATAAATACACATACATAATTAAAAGTAATCACTGAAGCAACATAAATACATGTGCAGTTTAACAAATAAACAGAAAAAGAAAGTAATGAGAAAGAGTAGGATGCATAAACGTTTACCAGTTCAAATGAAGGAGGGAATAAGGAAAATTGAGAAAAAGTGCATTTAAGGATATATCCATTTTTTATTATTTTCTATTTTTAATGAAAATTAGATATGATACCTGAATATGATCATATCCACTAATGAATATGACAGTTTGAATATTTTACCAGTTCTACATTTCTTCATAAAAATTAATAAGAAGCTTAGATATTCATGCTGGTGATTATGTTAACAATGCAAAGATCAGGTAAAGTTGCAGAGCTTCAAAATATAACATTGGTAATTAGAAAATTATGTGTAATTTCATGAGAATAATTTAGCAGACAACTAAGAAAAAGAATATAAAATAAATAAATACATAACTCAGTCTCACATGGGAAGATTTACCACATCAAACTGTAAAGAAAAAAATGTCTTAGACTGAAATCCTCACTTTAAAATTTAACACTTATTCATTGACACAAACAAAAGAAGCACTTAGTAAACAATCAATTAAAACTTGCTTAACCTCATAAAGGGCTTCCCTGATAGCTCAGCTGGTAAAGAACCTGCCTGCAGTGAAGGAGATCCTGGTTTGATTTCTGGGTCAGGAAGATCCACTGGAGAAGGGATAGGCTACCCACTCCAGTATTCTTGGGCTTCCCTGGTGGCTCAGCTGGTAAAGAATCTGCCTGGAATATAGGAGCTTTGGATTTGATCCCTGGATTGGGAAGATCCCCTGGATAAGGGAATGGCTACCCACTCCAGTATTCTGGTCTGGAGAATTTCATGGACTGTATGGTCGATGGGGTTGCAAAGAGCCAGACATGACTGAGTGAATCTCACTCACTCCACTAACATCATAAAAGATACATAAACTAAATGTACAGCTCTAAGTCAGAGAGGACATAGACATGCGAAATGAAAGTGGAACAAAGAAAGCTTGTTCAAGTTAAATTATAGCAGAAAATATAAAAACAAAAACATTTTACTAGTGCCAGGCAGGCTTATTTTGGGAAAAGTATTTTGAAAGAAAGGATAAAATATGTAAAAAGGGCTCACTGATAACACCATTCTGTCAAACGTGAGAAATATATGAAAGCCATAGTGTTACTATATATCAATAATAACCAACTGGAAGAAATATTTTGAAAAATACTCCACTCAAAACCAAAACAAGTCTATAAGATATATAGAAAGTAATCTTAAGAACGATTGTGCAATACTTCTAAATAGGAAATTGTAAAATATTGTCACATGCCATAAAAGAGGACCTAATAATAATGAAATAAAGTCCTTGGATGTAAAGGCTCAGTATCTTAAAGTATCAATTAGTCATGAATTACTCTATAAATATAAAATAACTCCAATTATAAAGATATCACAACTTTTTGTATGTGCACATTGAAAAGTTGACTCTAAACTCATATATCGATGTTGCATGTAAGAATATCCATGATGTTCATAAAAAGGGAAACAAATAGTCATGTATCAACATTTCTTACATATTTCTAGCAATTAAAGCAGTGATGTATTGATATCTTATGTTTTCCCCATCAATACATTCTCAGGCACTTCCACACTTATTACATGTATGAACTACATCAGTGCCTTCCTTGACTTTTTTCTTCCAGTTGAATTTAATCAATGGAAGGATCAACAAGAGATGATAGGAAGGGCAGAGGGCCAGGTAGGGATATTTATCTGTAGCTCCTTTCTTGCCAGCTTGCCAAAAAATATACTGCTGTAGAGACTGACTTCTACAATTATTTTTCTGGAGCTAGAAGGAGCCTGGTATGCAAATGACTGCATGGAGCAAACCCTCACTCTTTCTGCCCTCTGCTAATGTACATATAATTTCTTTGTGGATGAGATATAAACTTCTGTGTTGCCTCACTTAGATAGCAGTTAATTTATTTAAATTCAGTTCTTATATAATTGAACTTTCAGAGCAGTTAACATTTTTGATCTCTCGCTCTCATTCTTAAGACAGTTTTGTTTCTTAGCTTCTGGTCGTGATCACTTCTAGGGATCCATACTGTTTTTGCTTCTTGTCTTCCTCTTTCTGCCTTTAAAATGCTTTGATGTCCCAAAGTTCCATGTACTTTTTTTTTCTTCTTCTGTTTGGTGATTTTATCCAGAACCTGTGTTTGTAAAAATCCTCTCTATACTGATGACACACAAACATTTATTTTTAGAAACTTATGCTTTCTCTCACTGTCTTCTGACTATCCCATTTCTAACACGTATTTTCTCTGATTATCTAATATGTGTTGGAGATCTAACATATCCAAGTCCAAAGTTTTGATTCCCACATCATCTCCATGAATCTTTTCATTGCCTAGTCTTTTTGAAGTATATGGGACTGCCAGAGCATGTTGCTCATGTTAAATTATTGTAATCATTTTTGACTCTTCTCTCAAATATTATATATAATACATAAGGAAATTCTTTATATTTTTTGAATTATTCAGTAAATACTCAAATATTATATATAGTACATAAGGAAATTCTTTATATTTTTTGAATTATTCAGTAAATACAATGTATTATCTCAACTGTAATCACTAAAATTATAATCCAAGCTATTTCTTTTTGAAATAGTCCAAAACTCTACCAAGCAATCTCTCATTTCTTTTTTTCCAACTCCTGTCAATAGCTAGATTGTTTCTTTTTTTAAATGACTATCATTTTTCTACTCAAAAATCTCTGCTTGGTGTTTGACTCATGTTTTGAACAACATCCATTGTTCTTATCAAGGTTCCCCATAAGGACCGAGTTGACCTGGGTAACTCTGTCCTCAAGTCTGACTTTTCATTGTTGTTGTTGGGATTTCCTGGATTTACCCTTTCCTCCTCCACAAAATGTGCTTTTTACATTTTCTCCTGAAGATTTCCCCTGGAAAATCTGGACTTCCCCTGAGGTTAGAAATCTCATGCCCAGATATTCATATGGCTGTATTTCACCTCACTTAATTTTCTGCTCAAACATCATCTTCATACAGTCCTCCTGACATCGCTACCCCCCCAAAAGTGTCCCATCTTTCCTAAAACTTTTAACCCTATGCTATTAATTTTCCTCTGTAGGATTTTTTTGTTTACTACTAGAAATTATACATTTAGCTTTTTATTTGCCCCCCCCTTTTTTTTTGGCCTGTTCCACTTGAATATAAGTTCTATAAACTTGGGTGTTTTTTCTATTGCATTCATTATTCAATACCAGGTCCCTATCTTAGAACAATGCCTGGGGACATAAGACACTAAAAATAAAACAGCCCAACTTCACTTTAACAAAATAATGCAGAAATAAAAGTTTCATCAGTTTAGTATGTGATGTGGAATAGTAATTTGGGTTAATCTTAATTGAAGAGCTACATCAGGTATCTGGATTGTAATTAAATAATGAAATACTCTTCTACATTCATTCTACTTTCCTTGGAAGTGCTATATTTTCTTAAGTTTTTCTAAGTTGAAACTTTTACCCATTTAGAAACCATCTTGGTTCATGAGGAGATTCAGGTTATTTGTGGTGACAGCCAGCCTCTCTAATTCCATTCCCTCTATTACCAGACCATGAGTTGAGCATACATTGTCTTTCACCAGAATCAATATCTTATCTATTCAGCTCCCTGAAATGAGATTTCATTATCCAGGTAGTTTTAGATAGATGACTTGCAACTTTTATTACCTTTAGTATCACCTGCTAGGATATATTGGGAACCTTGTATAACTGGTGTAGGCATACATCAGGCTGGGTCACCTTGAGATTAAAAAATCAATGGGGAAGAAAATAACAGTTGAGTACTTCTGAGTTTAGCACTCATTATCAAAGCAACATAGTATATAACTAGTGACAAAAACAAGCACATGGTAAACTCTCTAAAGCACAGTTCTGAGGTGTCAAGCTGTGATCTACATTGTGAGAACTCTTACTGAGCTTAATTCGTATAATGAGACCTTTTTATAGTACTTCTGTATCCTAGAAGTTTCTCCAGAATCATGATACTCAATCTATACTTGATGGACAAAATGAGAGATTTATATGGATGTTTAAAATTATGAGTCTACATTTAGAAAATCTTCACTACAGTAAGAAATCCTTGGTGTAAAATCATGTGAATAATTACATTAATTATATATATATATAAAGCAAATCTAGAGAGGCTAGTGTAGATTAGTGTTTGGCTGGGCTTGGCAATGAGAACACTAATTCCATGGAAATCCCTTTTAATTTACCAAAAAAAAAAAAAAAAAAAGTCATTGTATTGCACACTTAAAGTGGGTAAATTTTATTGTGTATAAATTACACTTTAGTATAGCTATTTAAAAGTTAAACAAATGATTTTTATAAAGGATCACATGTAAAATAATAAAGTATATTTTATGAAAGTTATAAAATATTCTTCAAAAATACAACACTAGGATTGATGCATTTATTTATCTTTTAACTTTTTATTTGTATTGGGATATAGCTGATTAACAATGTTCTGACAGTTTCAAGTGAATAGAGAAGGGACTCAGCCATATATATACATGTATCCACTCTCCCCAAACTCTCCTCATATCCAGGCTGCCGTATAACATTGACCAGAGTTCCCTCTGCTATGCAGTTGGTCCTTGTTGGTTATCCATTTTAAATATAGCAGTGTGTACAAGCCCTTCCCAAACTCCTATCCTAGGGCTAGTTAGGACTGATATATTTAGACTCTGGTTCATTCTTGACCCGTTGAGGGAAAGTTCTTGTAGAAGGAAAAGAACAAAGAAATGCACCAGCATCTTCCATCAGTTCACTTCTGTGACCCCACTGAAAGTCAGATAAACCATTAACATGATAAGTGATAGTGGATTACTACAAACCAAAGTAATGATGCCACATTTTAAACTGTTTTGCTGGATGTATTTCTAGTAAAGAACACAATTGCTGGTACTTGGGCATCACTATTCATGTGGAAGATGCATTTTCTTCAGTCTCTATCAATAGAGTATCAAAGTAACACATTTTGTTGAGGGAAAGGGATCAATATTCATTCACAGTTTTGTACCAGGGCTATAGTAATTCTCTTGCTGCTACTACATTTTGCTCTTCTGAGGCCTCAAGATTTTAGGGAGCATCACAATGCTTCACCAGATTAAGTGTATCATGCTAATTGTATCTGGTATTCAAGTTTCCCAGATGCCCTGCTAAGTTACAAGCATCCTAGAAGTGGTAAACATACTCCTAGAAAATTCCAAGCCTACCACCTCAAAGAGAACCAACTTTCTGGAATAAAGAACACATTATTATTCCTACCACATCCTACCACTAACACAGAGTCACAGGACCTAATGGGTTCTGTGTCACTTGGACCTACTATTTTAGTGCAGAGCCAACTCGCCTACTGCTTGGGCTACATGGCACTTACATTCAGTGGTGTCAGAAGTAGCAAGGTTAGACAAAGGTGTTGCATGTATCTCAAGGTCATGGCATCAGCACCAGAGGACCATATGCTCTCTAAAAATCAGATCCTTATTTGCTACAAAATCCAGTAGAAATCGAATGCTTACTGACAGAACATCTGTTGACGCTACACTCAGAGCAAATCTCCACCAATGACTAAAATGTGTGCGGTATCATTTATTTGAAATGGTGTATTTAGATTTGGGCTTTAGCAGGGTCAGAATCAATGGTAATTTACATGAAGTGTAAATTGTTTTACTTGCTCTCTAGAAGCAGTGCTTCTCCCTTAGTTCATACCTGTGGCTTCATGGGGGGGTTTCCTTAGTGAGGAGACTAACTTGACGTGTTGCTGCAAAGCAGACGGAACTTCTACCATACCACAAACTCAACAATGGTCCTAACCACAACATTAGGAAGAAATTCTTCCATGGTGAATAGCTGTGAACAGTATGTAATTGGCTATGCCCTGCTTTTACGTAAAAGATACTTGAGCATTCACAAATAGTAGAGCTGGTTGGTCAGGGACCTGCAAAGAGCAAGATGGGGATGCATTGAGGAAACCATGAAAGCTTTTCAGAAGAGGCACATGGATGGAGAATGGGTGTGGACAAAAAACATGAGAAATCTGTCACGTTACCACGTGCTAATGAGCATTCAACCTAGAGGAGGCACATCACAACAGGAGCAATAAGAAGATTCCTCTTATGGAAATCAGTCAGAATCTGATCTTAGCCACCCCATTCCTTGAGCAATGAGCCCATGAAGAGAATAGTCCAGCAGCATGGTTTCTCTGTGTGTGTGTCAGATCTAGCTACTGCCACTGCTGAATGGTCAACCTGCCATTATCTGAGAGGAACATGGAACACCCAGTAGAGCAAAGTCAACAGAGACCCATCAGCCAGTTGGTCCTAGATTGATTATACCAAACTGTCCAAACTGTTTGGTGACAATAGTTCATCCTTGTTGAAACAGACTTCCATTCCTTTGCCAGTACTGACATCTTCCAAAGGTTTGTAGAGTATCACACTGACACCATGGCATGCCAGATAATATTTTAAAACCAAAGTACCCATTTTCTGATGGTGAACACGTGAGCATTCTTGTTTAAGCTAGGCACATACATATAATGCACTCATTTGTATATATAATACATATTTGTGTGTGTGTAACATGGATGAAAAATACATTTTGGTATAAAAAACCAATATATGTGAAAGAATATGTGCACATGAATATGTGTATAATTCATTCTTTTTAAATAATTACAAGAATGACTTAATTTATTAACATGTATTAATCCCTTATAAACTATTGTGAATTTAGCCCTAGGACGCACAAAGATGAATAAACATAGTCTGTGTATTTGAGGAATCTCCAGTGTAATAGAGAAGAATGTATTTGTTCTAAAATTAAAATGCAATATAGCAGTGCTATTGCACGAATATTTAGTCAATATTTATGTTTAAAAGTAATGACATCAGGGAGAGGAAAGACAAAGAAAACTTGAGAGGAAAATGTAGTTTGTTAGCATTGATTCTCCAAGTGGAAGAAAAAAGAATAGCATGCAAAGCAAGAGATGTTAGAAGCCAGGATATGTTCAAAGAATGATAAGACTTGTTGCTAGAACTGAATAGGATTTGCAGGAGATAAAACATGAAAGGTAGAGTGAGATTTTAATAGGCCATGAAGGCAGTGTCACCAAGTTTGAATTTTATCCCATAGACGACATGGTGCCACTGAAAGCTTTTAAGCTGGAAAGTTATAGAATCCAATCCATATTTTAGAAACATCAGTCTGCCAACAGTGTTGATAATGCATTAAAGGGACATGAGATAAGTTTGGATGGTCACTTGAGAGGATATTGACACAGACTTGTTGAGGGAAAGGTGGCTTTTAAGAGATTTAGAAGTTAGGCTTCATAAAAATGTGTACAAAAAACACCAATAATAAAAGACATTCTTTCTCCTCATATATACACTATTTCTTTAGCTATTTTAAAATTCTTCCAAATGAATACAAGCTCCTTGAAACTAAGCACCATGTCTTAGTAATCTTTTTATTCTATATGTAATACGGACATTGGAAAATAACATTCATAAACAATTTGATAACATACAGCCTTGACGTACTCCTTTTCCTATTTGGAGCCAGTCTGTTCCGTGTCCTGTTCTAACTGTTGCTTCCTGACCTGTATACAGATTTCTCAAGACGCAGGTTACGTGGTCTGGTATTCCCATCTCTTGAAGAATTTTCCACAGTTTATTGTGATTCACACAGTCAAAGGCTTTGGCATCGTCAATAAAGCAGAAATAGANTCCCACAATCTCCCTTCCTGGACAATTTATAGAAAGAAAGTCAAGAAAGAGAGGATTTGTCTTTCATACTCATCTGTGTTTATGGTTCTGAGATAGGAGCCATCATAGAGTCTAAAGCTGAATGTATGACAGATATCATCAACATAAGAGATAATATCATATCAGCCATTATTTGGATTTTCATTTCCCTTTCAATCTACTGTTACTGTGTGTTTTTCAGAGTCTGAACAGATAGCTCTTTCCTTCTTTCTAGTAAGTAGAAGACTTAGAACAGAGGGATTATTCCCTGTTAGCCAGAGTTGGAAACTGTTCTTCAATTTTAAAATTTATTTTAAACTTCTATAGAATTTTAGCTTGGCAGTTTTGTGTGGGTGAATGTATGATACATGTGTTTGTGTATGTATTTCTGTTTTACTATTTTTAGTCACCCCTCTGAGTCTTCAGACTCACCTTGTTTCTGATGAAAAATTTGTAGTTCACGTCTTTTTTTAAAATGTAGTGTATCATTTCTTGTGCTGCTTTGAATATTTTCTGTTTATATATCTTTGGCAACATTTTGACTACTATATGCCAAAGTGCTGTTATTGTTCATTCATTTAAGAAAAACTTTTATTTTAGAACATTTTTACGTTTACATAAAAATGATAAGAAGAGTAGAGATTTTCCATGTTTCCCACACCTCTTTCTTTTTTATGAATATATTGCATTAGTATGCTACATTTGTTACAGTCAAGTAAATAGATATTAATAGATTATCCTTGACTGCTGCTGCTGCTGCTAATTCACTTCAGTCATGTCCGACTCTGTTGACTGAGGCCCACACTTTTCACTTTATTCAGGTTTCCTTGGTCTGTATGTGATGTCCTTTTTTGTTAAGAGCAGCAGTCCCCAACGTTTTTGGCACTAGGGGTTGGTGGAAGACAGTTTTTCCACAGACCAGGGCTGGGGGATGGCTTCAGGATGATTCAAGTGCATTACATTTATTACACGACTGCTGATCTGACAGGAGGCGGAGCTCAGGTGGTAGTACTAGCAATAGGGAGCGGCTACAAATACAGATGAAGCTCGTCTCCTTTGCCCACCACTCACCTCCTGCTGTGTGGCCTGGCTTCTACCTTCTAGACCACTGACCAGTCAAGTCTGTGGCCTGGGGTTTGGGAACCCCTGCCTTACAGGATCCCACCCAGGAGATGTCTTGTCTTGACTTCTTAGGCTTCTCTCAAGCAGGTGCTGAATTTCTGATCTGTATCATTTTTCTCCTAAGGGGCTTTTAAAAATCATTTTTTGCAGGTCAGGTCTGCTGTTCATGAATTTGTTCTCTCTTGTTTGTTAATCTGAGAAAGTCCTTATATCACCTTCATTTTTAAGGAATAATTTCAGAAGACATAGTATTCAAAGTTAGTGGTTATTATTGTTTTTTCCCTACTTTCAATGTTTCAGTTTACTCTTGCTTGCATGGATTCTGATGAGAAAACTATCGTAAATCTTATTTTTCTTCAATAAGAAAGATGTTTCATTTCCTCCACTGGCTTCTTTCATGACTTTCTATTTGTTTTTCTGCAGTTTGAATATGACATATCTGAATGTAGTTTAAAAAAAAATCTTGCCTGATACTATTATTTTCTGAGCTTTCTAAATTTGTCATTTACTATCTCTGTCATTAATTTTGGGAAGTCTTGGTCACTCTCACCTCATATATTTCTTCTGTTTCATTCTTTGATTCTTCTGTTATTCCAGTTTCATTTACATTATACCTTTAAAAAGTGTCCCATATTTCTTGAATGTTCTTTTCTGGGTGGTTTATGTGTTTCTTTCTTTCTTTCTTTCTTTTTTTTTTCTGTTTGCATTTCAATTTGAGACATTTTTGCTGATTCATCTGCAAATCCAAGGTTCTTTGTTTAGCTATGTCCAGTCTACTGATCGGAGAAGGCAATGGCACCCCACTACAGTACTCTTGCCTGGAAAATCCAAGGGATGGAGGAGCCTGGTGGGCTGCAGTCCATGGGGCTGCTAAGAGCCAGACACGACTGAGCGACTTCACTCTCACTTTTCACTTTCATTTATTGGAGAAGGAAATGGCAACCCACTCCAGTGATCTTGCCTGAAGAATCCTAGGAGCGGGGGATCCTGGTGGGCTGCCTTTTTTGGGGTCACACAGAGTTGGACGTGACTGAAGTGACTGCAGCAGCAGCAGCAGTCTTCTGATGAACTCAGTGAATTTTTTTTTTTTAATTCTAGCATTATATTTTAATTCTTATACTTTCTGTTTGTCTCTTTGCTATATGTCATGTCATTTAATTTTTCCCAGTGTAATTTGTAAGATACTAATTGCAGCCATTCTAAATTCCCAACATCTCTGTTATATCTGAATCTGATTTTAATGCTTGATTTGCATCTTTAAAAAAAATTATTTATTTTAATTGGAGGCTAATTACTTTACAATACTGTAGTGGGTTTTGCCATACATTGACATGAATCAGCCATGGGTGTACATCTGTATCTTTAGACTGTATTTTTACTTGCCTGTTGGCATGCCTTTTCACTTTTAATTGAAAGCCAGTTATGTAGGATACTACATTATCTGATAAGGTAATGTTAATCTGAATAGAAGTTAGCTATATTTAGTGTTTGCTCTAGGTATGTACACTGAGACTTGAAATTAATCTAGTGTTTTTGTCTCCTTTCTTATGTTTGTGCTTCCCTAAGTAAGAGTGGGCAAGGGAAGCATTCTATATTATGACTAAATCTCCATCTTTTAGTGAACAGGTTCCCTGGGCTCTGACATTCCCAGTGGCATAGCTTCCCTCCTGCATAAACTTAAGGTGAGACATGAATGCTAGAAGGAGCTGGAATGAGATGAAGGTCCTTGCTGTTGGATAAGGCTCAGATGAAATCTTTTTCCTTGGAGATCAGATCTTTGTTCCAAGATATACTTCACAATAATCACTCTTCCCTTCTCACTGCCGGAAACATGAAGATATCTTTCTTGAATTCTTATCTTCAGACCATTCAGTGGGGGATCTAGGAGGTAAAACTCATGAAAATTTTATTTAAATTTACCCCTGAGAACATGACCCCTCAGGAATCTTTCATTTTCACACTAGAACACACTCAGCCTCCCACAGTTCATCAGAATTACCATTGAAATGTTGTTGGGTTTGTTGTTGTTGTTGTTGTTTTTAACCAGTTTATGGCTGCTGCAGTTTCTTCTCCAAGTAAATAAAATGTTGCCTCTGACTCTCTGGATTGACATGGCTTTCCAGATGTCAGGGTATCAATTTGCCCTGCAACCTTAGTTCTCTGATGTACCTAAGAAATGTTATTGATTTTCAGTTCTTTGAGCATTTTCTTGCTGTAAGAATGGGATTGACAGCTTCTAAGCTCTGCAGATGTCAGAGCTGAAACTGCATGTCACAACTGTTATTTTATTATGTATTCTTCTTCATGTTCTCTAAGCATTTTGGATCTGTGTTTGGTGTCTGTTATTACTTTAACTGATTCTAAGCCAGTATTTCCCAAAGTATTTTTCTAAGACAAAAACGTGTTGTTCTTTACTGTTTTCTACACCCCAAGCAGAATGCAAAAAGTTGATGCATTGATGCATTTTTTATTAATCTAATTCACTGAGTTTGAATTTACTTTCAGAGCCTACTGATTATTCACTTTAATGACATTTTTTACCTTTAAAAAATTCCCCAAAGTCTTTATGAAATTAAAGTTTTTGTTGTTGTTGTGAAGATGAGCAAAATAACATTTTTTTTTAAAGCGAAGTAGGAGCAGAGAAGTATGCAAAGACAACAGAGTTTTGTGTTCCCATTAAATTTACAAACAGTTGGAAACTAGATAGGCCGGAGAGATAAAGAAAGAATTACCTTTAATCAAAAGGTTTCCCTTTCAGTTATATTCTAAGTCCCATGATGAATGTCATGTCTGTTTCTCTATTTCTAAAATCTAGTTTATAGGTTCGCATATCACTTTTTGCTGTGTTTTCACTCAGCGCTGCTTAAATAACTTTCATATTTGTTCTTTTTTAGACTTCCACATAGATCATTTTCCTTTGTCTTTCAGGGTGCTTTAGCTACTGAAATTGCTTTTTGTGTGAGTTAAAAGCCCAATTCATAACCTCTTTTATTTTCAATACTGGTTAAAACCAGTGTACTATCTTCCCTTTTCAATTATTGCAACTTTTTTGGCCTTATGGCACTTTAGAAAATCTAAGTTTCTTTTGCTTCATTACATGAAATGACTTTAATTCATGCTGATCCAGTATCTTTCTCCTGTATTCATTTCAACCTGTATTGTATTTATATTGGACTTCCCTGGTGGCTCAGACAGTAAATAATCTGCCTGCAATGCAGGAGGAAGTGAAAATTGTTTGGTTGTGTCCAACTCTTTGCAACCCTATGGACTACACAGTCCATGGAATTCTCCAGGCCAGAATACTGGAGTAGGTGGCTGTTCCCTTCTCCAGGGGATCTTCACAACCCAGGGATCAAACCCAGGTCTCCCACTTTGCAAGCAGATTCTTTACCAGCTGAACTACCAGGGAAGCCCAAGAATACTGGAGTGGGTAGCCTATCCCTTCTCCAGCAGATCTTATCAACCCAGGAATCGAACTGGGGTCTCCTGCATTGCTGGCAGATTCTTTACCAGCTGAGCCACCAGAGAAGCAATGCAGGAGAGCTGGGTTCTATCCCATATTATAACTATTTCTTCCACATGTATTTTTATGACATAAAAAATCCAGATAATTTATGAAATGCATGATGAATGCTAGTATGTCTTATTGGCTGACTTAGTAACCTAGGATTGGTCCTCAACTTTCATCAACTCCCTTGAATATGTAACTCCTTATTTTATAGATATCTTTATTTGGGGTTGATTGATCAATCTAAATATACAATTATAACTGGGTACTTTTAAAAAATCACCTTCTGCTGTGATTTGTTTAGAACTCAGTTCATGGATGTTTATTTTTTAATTTCTTTTGACTTATGTAACTAGAAACTTCCTCTTCTGTTTGTTTGGGAGAGGAAAGTTAACTCAATCATGAAGGAACTGATAATATTTTGCTCCTTCCATTCATGAAAATACATAAGTCTTATGTTTTTAATTTCAAAGACTTTCTTAGCAATGGGGTGAAGGAAGGTACACTCTAATAAGAACGCTTATTTCCTGAGGGACCATACATTTCTATTTTATGTAAACAACATAAACCTCACTTTAATTAAACGAATAGAAGACAGAGTCATAACTCAGGAGAAATTATGAGAAAGAAAAATAGGTTACTTTGAGTTAGGAATTCAAGAGGTTTGGATCCAACCTGATAACTTTTAGGGCTTTTGACTTTATGTTTTGATTTTGTGCTTGCAGAAAAACTGGAGCTACTACTTAGGGAAAGGACTGTTTTGCATAGGCTTGAAGCCTTATTTCTATTCAGAAGAGCAGTAAAGACCTTCCATGGAAGGTGGGCCCATTGTTCTACAGCCTAGCAACTCCCAAATGACTCTTAAATTCAGGAAACTCTGAACACAAAATGTTGGATAAAGAACTTCTGGTACCCAGTTTCTAGGGAACAGATAAGGTATCTCTATACACTGAATCTAAAGGAAATGATGTACCTATTACAAAATGATTTTAAAAATTTGTAAAATGAATTAGTCAGTATATGATATTTTTCTGAAGTATATAAGAATGAATAAAATGTTTTTTTATATCCAATTATTTGTTATTGAGTGTCTCACTTTTTAAATTTCTTAAAAAAAAAAAAAACAGATCAAAAAGAAACATTGATTAAGACCAACTTCAGGGGTAGCCCTGACTCTTTATAATTTTGTCATTTTAATTACAAAATATACTATAAATCTGCCACAAATTTTTCAAACAAGCATTTTAAAATTGTAATATATTTTAGAATATTTTAAAATATTCTGTATCTGATTAATATAGCTGCATTCTCATAAACTCCTCAGTGTGACATATTCCTTAGAAAACCACATTATCCTAATTTTTTCTTATGTATATTTCATTCAGTCTTTCTTTCAGTTTTCATGACCCAGATAATCATGATGATGTGATCACTAATCTAGAGCCAGACATCTTGGAATGTGAAGTCAAGTGGGCCTTAGAAAGCATCATTATGAACAAAGGTAGTGGAGGTGATGCAATTCCAGTTGAGCTCTTTCAAATCTTGAAAGATGATGCTGTGAAAGTGCTGCACTCAATATGCCAGCAAATTTGGAAAACTCAGCAGTGGCCATAGGACTGGAAAAGGGCAGTTTTCATTCCAATTCCAAAGAAAGGCAATGCCAAAGAATGCTCAAACTACTGCACAATTGCACTCATCTCACATGCTAGTAAAGTAATGCTCAAAATTCTCCAAGCCAGGCTTCAGGAATACATGAACCGTGACCTCCCTGATGTTCAAGCTGCTTTTAGAAATGGCAGAGGAACCAGAGATCAAATTGCCAATAACTGCTGGATCATGGAAAAAGCAAGAGAGTTCCAGAAAAACATCTATTTCTGCTTTATTGACTATGCCAAAGCCTTTGACTGTGTGGATCACAATAAACTGTGGAAAATTCTGAAAGAGATGGGAATACCAGACCACCTGACCTGCCTCTTGAGAAATCTGTATGCAGGTCAGGAAGCAACAGTTAGAACTGGACATGGAACAACAGACTGGTTCCAAATAGGAAAAGGAGTACGTCAAGGCTGTATATTGTCACCCTGCTTATTTAACTTCTATGCAGAGTACATCATGAGAAACGCTGGACTGGAAGAAACACAAGCTGGAATCAAGATTGCCGGGAGAAATATCAATAACCTCAGATATGCAGATGACACCACCCTTATGGCAGAAAGTGAAGAGGAACTAAAAAGCCTCTTGATGAAAGTGAAAGAGGAGAGTGAAAAAGTTGGCTTAAAGCTCAACATTCAGAAAACGAAGATCATGGCATCCGGTCCCATCACTTCATGGGAAATAGATGGGGAAACAGTGGAAACAGTGTCAGACTTTATATTTTTGGGCTCCAAAATCACTGCAGATGGTGACTGCAGCCATGAAATTAGAAGACGCTTACTCCTTGGAAGAAAAGTTATGACCAACCTAGACAGCATATTCAAAAGCAGAGACATTACTTTGCCGACTAAGGTCCGTCTAGTCAAGGCTATGGTTTTTCCTGTGGTCATGTATGAATGTGAGAGTTGGACTGTGAAGTCTGAGGGCCGAAGAATTGATGCTTTTGAACTGTGGTGTTGGAGAAAACTCTTGAGAGTCCCTTGGACTGCAAAAAGATCCAACCAGTCCATTCTGAAGGAGATCAACCCTGGGATTTCTTTGGAAGGAATGATGCTAAAGCTGAAACTCCAGAACCTTAGCCACCTCATGGGAAAAATTGACTCATTGGAAAAGACTCTGATGCTAGGAGGGATTGGGGGCAGGAGGAGAAGGGGATGACAGAGGATGAGATGGCTGGATGGCATCACTGACTCTATGGGACGTGAGTCTGAGTGAACCCCGGGAATTGGCGATGGACAGGGAGGCCTGGAGTGCTGTAATTCATGGGGTCGCAAAGAGTCGGACATGACTGAGTGACTGAACTGAACTGAAATAGTTTTAGCAGATTTTATATTAAGCAACTTATTTACTCATCTATATACTTGTTTTTTCTTTGTGTAGTATGTGTTCTCCTTGTGTCTTTCCTACTAATGTTTCAATACTATTTTTCCCCCAACTCCATACATGTTTGTAACTAGGGAGTAGACATGGCTCTTGAAGTTATTACTACAGTGATGCCACTCTATATTGTAATGCCATTGGTTTTATTTTCTATTCAGAAGTAAGGGAATATTCTACTTGTCTTAAAAATAGTAATTTATATTTCTCATATTAAACTAAAATATTCATTGTGTTTAGTATACATTTGTATTATTCAAAGACACATATGAAAATTCAGTCTTTCAATTAATTTCACATTAGACAAACATTCAGTGCCTAGTTTGTATTAGGTATTGTGAGATTCAAAAATATATATTCCACAGGCAATGATCTCAAATAGTTTAACAATATGTACATTATCACTGTCAGTCTGGCTTAACAGATCAGTATATTTTAGATTAAGATAAAATTATTTAGCTATGTGTGTATATAGAGATATTTAAATATATGTGTATACATTTATTGAGCATATGCACTCTACAAAAAATTCAACCACTGAAAACAGAATATATAAATCTTTTCAAAATGTTGCAAGCATTTAATATTGAATTTAAAAACGTGACGTAAAGTATGCTAAAATTGTCTGTATATATACTCCAGTTCTCATAACCAGATGGTCAACACTGAAATCAGATTGATTATATTCTCTGTAGCCAAAGATAGAGAAGCTCTATACAGTCAGCAAAAACAAGACCGGGAGCTGACTGTAGCTCAGATCATGAACTCCTTATTGTCAAATTCAGACTAGAATTGAAGAAAGTGGGGAAAACCACTAGACCATTCAAGTATGACCTAAATCAAATCCCGTATGATTATATAGTGGAAGCAAGAAATAGATTTAAGGGCCTAGATCTGATAGATAGAGTGCCTGATGAACTATGGAATGAGGTTCGTGACATTGTACAGGAGACAGGGATCAAGATCATCCCCATGGAAAAGAACTGCAAAAAAGCAATACGGCTGTCTGGGGAGGGCTTGCAAATATCTGTGTAAAAAATAGAAGCAAAAAGCAAAGGAGAAAAGGAAAGATATAAGCATCTGAATGCAGAGTTCCAAAGAAGAGCAAGGAGAAATAAGAAAGCCTTATTCAGCAGTCAGTGCAAAGAAATAGAAAGAAACAACAGAATAGGGAAGACTAGAGATCTCTTCAAGAAAATTAGAGATACCAAGGGAACATTTCATGCAAAGATGGGCTC
>SJYV01040449.1:90082-190519 GCA_006410875.1 Neotragus pygmaeus | reverse complement strand
GAAAAAGCAAGAGAGTTCCAGAGAAACATCCGTTTCTGCTTTATTGACTATGCCAATTCCTTTGACTCTGTGGATCACAAAAAACTGGAAAATTCTTTAAGAGATGGGAATACCAGACCACGTAACCTGCCTTTTGAGAAAACTTTATAGAGGTCAGGAAGTAACAGTTTGAACTGGACATGGAACAACAGACTGGTTCCAAATAGGAAAAGGAGTACGTCAAGGCTGTATATTGTCACCCTGCTTATTTAACTTATATGCAAAGTACATCATGAGAAACGCTGGGCTGGAAGAAGCACAAGCTGGAATCCAGATTTTCGGGAGAAATATTAATAACCTCAGATATGCAGATGACACCACCCTTATGGCAGAAAGTGAAGAAGAGCTAAAAAGCCTCTTGATGAAAGTGACAGAGAAGAGTGAAAATGTTGGTTTTAAACTCAACATTCAGAAAACAAAGATCACGGCATCTGGTCCCATCACTTCATGGGAAATAGATGATGAAACAGTAGAAACAGTGTCAGACTTTATATTTTTGGGCTCCAAAATCACTGCAGATGATGACTGCAGCCATGAAATTAAATGATGCTTACTCCTTGTAAGAAAAGTTATGACCAACTTAGATAGCATATTCAAAAGCAGAGACATTATTTTGCCAACAAAGGTCCATCTAGTCAAGGCTATGGTTTTTCCAGTGGTCATATATGGATATGGGAGTTGGACTGTGAAGAAAGCTGAGCACCAAAGAATTGATGCTTTTGAACTGTGCTGCTGGAGAAGACTCTTGAGAGTCCCTTGGACTGCAAGGAGATCCAACCAGGCCATCATAAAGGAGATAAGTCCTGGGTGTTCATTGGAAGGACTGATGCTAAAACTGAAAGTCCAATACTTTGGCCACCTCATGCGAAGAGTTGACTCATTGGAAAAGACTCTGATGTTGGGAGGCACTGGGGGCAGAAGGAGAAGGGGATGACAGAAGATGAGATGGCTGGATGGCATCACCAACTCGATGGACATGAGTTTGAGTAAACTCCAGGAGTTGGTGATGGATAAGGAGTCCTGGCGTGCTGCAATTCACGGGATCGCAAAGAGTCGGACACGAATGAGCGACTGAACTGAACTGATACTCTCAGTTCTGAAAAAGTGCCAATTATGAATAATTAAATTTTAAAAAACATGCATTATTGTTCTCTAAAATTAGAACTTTATGAAGATTTTTCCTTAATTCTTTTTTTTTAATTGAAGAACTCTTGGATTACAATGACCTATGGCCTACAAAATAGTCTAGACTTATTTATCACACATTATCTTTGAAAATCTGTTATTACTACATATACTCAGCTACAGTCTCTTTTGTTATTATTTAATGATTGCTTTAATTTAAGAAATTGTGTTGACAGTGATTTTATTTTATGTTACAAAATAATTATCCATGTATCTGGGTAATTATGAGGTCCCAAATTTATCATATTCTTTCACCTTATCATGTGTTTATGTGTTGAAGTAAAGGATATATGTGTTCAATTTTTTATTCAGTAAGTAAAAAATTACCTTTGAAAGGTTGACTTTTTTTTTTGATAACTTGGCAAATTCTTGATCAGAAGTCTCCTTCATTAAGCTCGATTCACTGATGTTTTGAAGGAGAATATCATGTGAATATAAACCTTTGTAAATATGTCTTTAAAATAATCTTAAAACCTGAAGCCAAAATAAAACAAACATAGTGTCTTCTGAGAGAAACAAAAAAAATCAATCATTGCCCAGGTACTTTAATAATGATTTGTCTAGAAGAGGTCTTTTTTGTAACTTCTTTCATAGAAAAGTATAATTTAGGCCAAGCAAAGACAAAAATTAATTGATTTTTAGAAGGAAGAGAATTACTAAGGTAAGTAATGAAACTGCCAATCTTCATTTTCAACATGCGGCAGCAAAGACTTTGCCTTTTAAGAAGTGAATCTTTCTGACATTATTAACCCTGATGTTTCATATTGTTAGCACTCACTCATCAGCACCCTCGAGGGAAGGGGGAAATTGTTATCATGTCAGATTTGAAGTACATAACCAGAGAGAAAAAAAAAAACAAAACCCAGTAGCATTTTGTTTTGAATAGTTTAGGTGGAAGGATGATTTTGGTATTGATCTCACTATTTTTGAGTTCAAAGTAATCCTCCAGTGAGGCTTATAGGAAAGGTAATAAGACAGGCCATGCTCAGTATGAAACTTGAACACATCTTGCACCCTACAATCTAATTCAAATTAGTCTTTTCATATTATTTCATTATCTCATTCTAATTTCAGTGCTGCAGATGTTAACCATATATTCGTGCACCATGCATGAATCTTTTTCTTTTCTTTTCCTGAGGGGTGGTTGGAAGTAGCTCTTATATAAAGAGAAACTTTGTGTGTTTTGTATGTCTTTTCATTCTCATAGCAAAGTAAATGAATTCAGATTTCTCTGTAACAGAATTGCACATCAATTCCTAAAACTGCTGCCAAAATAATGTATTTCACTGGCATTTAAAAAAAATATTTCTTTTTATGTAGATGATTTTAAAATCTTCCTTGAATTTGTTGCAATATAGCTTTTGTTTTATGTTCTGTTTTTTTTATTGGCTCCAAAGTGTGTGAGATCTTAGCCCCCTGATCAGGGATCGAACCCACAACCCCCTGCATTGGAAGGTGAAGTCTTAACCACTGGACAACCAGGAAAGTCCCTATCACTGGCATTTTAAGTGATGTTAGAGACTAGGGCATGAACTCTTCCTTTGTTTGCCAGTATCTGATTGAATATCTGTATGATTTTTGTTGGTCTTGCTTTATCCTCATGCTGTGGTCTAAATATATCATTCCCAAATTCATAGGATAAAAATCCTAACTCTTTGAGCTGATAATAAGATGCAGGATTTTGAGGAGTTGCTAAGTCTTGAGTGTGGAACCCCTGAATGGGATTGGTGCCTTATAAAAGAGCCTCAGAGAGTTTCTTACTTCCTTGGGCCTCTCAATAACAGTGAGAAATCTTAAGACCTGGAAGAGAGCTCTTAGCCACACTGGCATTCTGAGCTCAGATTCCTATCATTCTAACTCTGAAAGCAGTGTCTGTTCTTTATAAGCTGCCTAGTCCATGGTATATTCTTATAGCAGCCCAAACAGACTAAAACAACCCCTTTATGAAAAGCAGATAGTCAACCAGATATTCTGTCATATTCATTAGATGTGTCAACTAGAATGTGCTAGGGCACTGAAGAAATGCTAAATTCTGTGTCTAATAAAAATTAATTCCATCAGTTGCACCTCTATTAAAAAGCCTAAATAACAGATCTCTGTCAGGCCCTTCTTAACTTTATGAAAACGAAAAGAAAGAAAGAAAGTGAAGTTGCTCAGTCATGTCCAACTCCTTGCGACCCCAGCGACCGTAGCGTACCATGCTCCTCCGTCCATGGGATTTTCCAGGCAAGAGTACTGGAGTGGGTGGCCATTTCCTTCTCCAGGGGATCTTCCTGACCCAGTGATTGAACCCAGGTCTCCTGCATTGTAGGCAGATGCTAATACCATCTGAGCCACCAGTGAAGTGGGAGAAGGAATTACTTTTGAATCTGGGGGTAACTTACTTTTTTTTCTTTTTTACTTTGGAGTAAAACCAAGTTTAAGGACAGAGTCTAAGAGGTCTGAGAGTAAATATAATCTCCTGAAGAGGAACTAAAGAGCCTGTTGATGAGAGTGAAAGAGGAGAGTGAAAAAGCTGGCTTGAAGTTCAATATTAAAAAGAAGAAGAAGAAGAAAATCATTGTATCCTGTCCCATCACTTCATGGCAAATAGATGGGGAAAAAGTGGTAACAGTTACAGATTTTATTTTCTTGGGTTCCAGAATCACTGCAGACAGTGATTGCAACTAGGAAATTAAAAGATACTTGCTCCTTGGAAGGAAGACTATGACAAACCTAGATAGCATATTCAAAAGCAGAGACATCACTTTGGTGAAAAAGGTCCATGCAGGCAAAGCTATAACTTTTTTCAGTAGTCATTTATGGATGTGAAAGTTGGACCAAAAGGAAGGTTGTTCAGTCTCTCAGTTTGTCCAATTCTTTGCAACTCCACGGATTGCAGCATGCCAGGCTTCCCTGTCCTTCTCCATCTCCTGGAGCTTGCTCAAACTCATGTGCATTGAGTCGCAGATGCCATTCAACCATCTCGTCCTCTGTTGTTCCCTTCTTCTCCCACCTTCAATCTTTCCCAGCATCAAGGTCTTTTCTAATGGGTCAGCTCTTCACATGAGGTGGCCAAAGTATTGGAGCTTCAGCATCAATCCCTCTAATGAATATTCAGGATTCATTTCCTTTAGGATGGACTGGTTTGATCTCCTTGCAGTCCAAGGGACTCTCAAGAGTCTTTTCCAACACNGCCCGCAAAGTCTGTCACTGTTTCCATTGTTTCCCCATCTGTTTGCCATGAAGTGATGGGACCAGATGCCATGGTCTTAGTTTTCTGAGTGTTGAATTTTAAGCCAACTTTTTCACTCTCCTCTTTCACTTTCATCAAGAGGCTCTTTACTTCTTCACTTTCTGCCATAGTGTTTAATTCCTGATAAACACTCTGTGAATCTCAGCGGGAATGGCTGTTTGGCCACAGGTTTATTAATCTGACTGGAGAGGATCCTGGCTAGAGGGAAGTCATGACTCCCTTGGGAGCACTTCTGCTCTACTGTCCTGTTTCTGTTGCATCCAAGAATGGAGATAATCCCCTATGACTTTGCTGAAAGAATCCAGATCTGTTTCTAGTAATCATGTAATACCCAGGTCTATTAAACCAGAACTATTTCCAGTGCACAGTGTATTTTCAGAATATTCGACTATTTAAAATTACTAAATTCACATAAATTTAAATTCCACGTGTGCCATTCTTATGCATGTATTTATTCATCCATCTTTGGGGTTTTAACATATAATAACATATGATCAGAAAAAAGTAATCCAAAGACTTGAATGATTTTAATACCAATCCTGTGACCCATTTTATCTTCTTTAGCTGGCCTAAAGAAAATATCTACCTTACCATATAAAACATTAAAGAGTACGAATATATATGATATATAACTTTTAAGTTATAAAAATGTTTTATGAATTTCTTAATATGAAGTGATCCTATTTGAGGGGTTTCTTTCTTCTTTTAATACTTAATAGATTCAGATAATGATTCATGTTTTATTTTTTCAGAGTTACCTTATATGGAGTTGAGATTAAATAAATCTATTGTCATTTAATTATTTTAGCTTGCATTTTTCTGTGGTAAACAGCTATTTATAGCATTCTCTCTTCTCAGAGACAGTTTTGAAGTTAAGAAAAAAAAGTTCTGTCCCTGAAACAGTTTTTATCAGTGTTGTGTATGTTGTAACAGTACCTTGGAATTGAAAGAAAGACATGGCCCTTTCAGATATTGAATCTTTTCCAGTCTTTCTTTCCATGGTATGAAAACTATTGGTCCAGGTTACTGTAACAGTGCCCAAATATAGAAAAAGGAAAAGGAAAAAAAAATCATCAGTCACAAATCTTGTGGGTTTATAGAATAATCTCAAACAAGAAAGGACAGTGTAGAGAAAATTGACTCTACTTCAAAATGGCTCCTTAGAAGCACAGTAATAGATCCACTATCATTAGAAAACAGAGGAGCAGGCTGTCTATACAGTGTTACACAAGAAGAATTTGAACACCTTCCTGATCTCAAATAACTTTAAGAATAGGTTTACCAGTCCAGTTCATGTTTTTGGATAGGACAGTGAATTCCACCATCCAAATTCCAATAGTTTCCTGGGAAAACTAATGAACTCATGTTCCTTTCTCTGTGTGTACCTCTATATCTTTAAATTTGCTTTATTATAAAAGATTTCACCTTACAGAAAGTTATAGATTTTAATATTTATATTTATCTGAATAACTATTAATATTTAGCAACTGATTATTTGGCACATGTTATATATCAGGCAGTTAGCTACTGCGCTTCTAGAGTTTAAAGAGCAAAGAACACAGTCTTTGCTCTAAAAGGCCTTTAATTCTTGTAGTAGAGATGTGTACATTGAAGGTAGCAAATGTTACTATATAAGTATGCATACAATAACCTAGGAAAATGAAAATATGCAATAATATGAGAAGAAGAGGAAAAAGACTTTAGTTCCAGATTTACTGAGAAAATTGTTTAGTGAGTAGAAGGGGGTTTAGTAGAGGTTACAAGAGAGAAGGTGACTCAATCTTCACTTGAGAGTTTTACCCTTAACATGTCAGGGGTTGTGTAAGTGCTGGGGAAGTACAAGGAAATATAAGTGCTAGCAAATACAAATAAATGGAATTGGGACGTTCTTGATGTAACAGACAAGGTGCTATTTATGTAGGGTAGTAGGGTAAAACCTCTTCGGGAAAATTACATATGAGAGGTAACCTAATGACAGGGAAAGAGTGAGCTCTTTGAATAGGTATCTGGGGTGGGGAGGATGGTTCAGTCTTGCAGGAAAAGAAGAAAGCAGTTTGTCTATTTATTATTTAGAAAACTTCTCTAAATGAATTCTACAACTTGAAAATTATCGTACTACAGGGACAGAGGTCTGCATTTTAATTGTACTCTGATTGAGATGGTGTTACCAATTAATTGGGCTTCTCTGGTGGCTCAGTGAGTAAAGAATCCACCTGCAATGCAGGAGATGCAGGAGACGCGAGTTCAGTCCCTGGGTGGGGAAGATCCCCAAGAGGAGGGAATGGCAACCCACTCCATTATTCTTGCCTGGAGAATCCCATGGAGAGGAGTGTGGTGGATTACAGTTTGTTCAGTTGCAAAGAGTCAGATACAACTGAAGCAACTGAGCATGCACACATACACCAATTAATTTCTATAAGTAGAACTGACACTGGAAACTCCATTGAGAAACAGATGGTGCTGGTTCCTTTCCATTTCTTTTTCTACCTTTGGACATTGTCATAGTACCCTAGACCAACACTTTCTTTTCTATTCATCAAAACGAAGTGATCAAAAGGGATTCAGTATTTGAAGAGGAAATATCTTTTTTTTTTTCCTTCCCAGTTGCAAAGACCTGTTAAAATATAGATAATATTTCTTTTGGGACAGAATTTTTTTCCTTAACCCAGAACTCTTCTCAAGAAGNTCAAAACGAAGTGATCAAAAGGGATTCAGTATTTGAAGAGGAAATATCTTTTTTTTTTTTCCTTCCCAGTTGCAAAGACCTGTTAAAATATAGATAATATTTCTTTTGGGACAGAATTTTTTTTCCTTAACCCAGAACTCTTCTCAAGAAGAGAGGAAAAAGCTGTAACTCACTTGTTTACAGCAGGAAAAAAAAATTGTTAAAATGATAAAATAGATAACAAAATATTTGTTTTATCATGAACTTCAAAGAAAGTGTTTCTTTAATTTTACTGGACTTGCTAGATACTTCAATGTCTGCTGCTTGCCCAGAGAAAGGTAAAAATAGCAATTTTTGGAGAAGTGTAATGCTACTATTTTTTAGTAACATAAGGAGGAGATTGTAAGGGCAAATTCAAAATAAAAATAAGAAGCTTAATCCTCCCAGTTGAAAATAAGAAAAAAGGGTTACCTCTCCCCTACTTTTCTTAAAACTTTAGAATTAAAACTTTGTAATTTTAAGTTCTTCCTATCTCCTATGTATATAAATTTGTTTAAAAGCTAATAGCCTTTTGCCAGCTGAATGACTTCAGGAATTTCTTCCCAAGGGTTTGGGAACCCTCTCTGGTGTGTAATCTTCCAAGAAGACAGTGATCTTGTCTCCTGGTTACTGTAAAAAGCTATGATCACAAGCACCTCCTCCAACTTGCAAAACTATCTCCTATAAAGATAAGAGCAGTATATTTTTCCTTTGATAAAGCCAGTTAGCAATTTCAAGGACCACCCCAGTTACCCAATAAATTTAGAATGAGCTGTGGCTGACAGGTGGCTCAGTCCAGTTACCTCACCTGAGATTCAGTTCTTGTTTATCTGGAGAACACTTGTGTAGTAGGTTGTACCTGCTTTGTCCTATAAAAGGGTAGAGATATCTATCTATGCAATGTTTTACCAGATCACCTGTGAGGCACAACACATTCTGGTTTAATGTTTATTCAGTAACAATATTGTTTTCTTTCTCTTCTACTTTTATGAGAAGTTGCCTGGATTAGATTTTTTTTTAATTTTACTTATATTTCTCCAGTGCACGTGATGTCTTTATTTAGCATGCCTCCTCTTGTTAGACCCTAAGTGGAGGGCAGCACTTTATCTGCTTTATTTTGTGTCTCCAGTATCCAGAATTCTGCCCAGCATATAGAGATACTAAATAATTATAGAGATACAAAATAGTTATTGTGAGTCAATAAATGCATGAATTAATCAGTGAATGGAATTTTATCACCTGAGTTTATCACCAGATATTTCCTCTGTAAGATGTCATCCCAACTTCTGGTGGCTCCAAAGCTCTAGTTCCATATTGTAAACTACTGTCCAAGGCACATAAAGACCTAGACTTCTTTAATATGAGCATGCCCAATAATGAGACCTCCAAATACTAAAAAATCTTAGAAGTCTCATTCAGGACGGTAAAGGAGTAGGTGTAAAACAGAAATTCCCTTAGTTCTCTCACCTGTCCAGTGCCCTTTCCATGGTTAGGGGAACAGATCATTAAGCCCTGATGTCAGAACATCTTATATTCTGGTGTCACAATTGCAATTCATTTGGAGATTTAGCCGCAGTGTTCTTCTGCAAGTCATAAGATTTTCTCTGGCTTATACAAATCATTGCTTCTGCTGCTGCTGCTAAGTGGCTTCAGTTGTGTCCGACTCTGTGCAACCCCATAGACGGCTGCCCATCAGGCTTCCCTGTCCCTGGGATTCTCCAGGCAAGAATACTGGAGTGGGTTGCCATTTCCTTCTCCAATGCATTAAAGTAAAAAGTGAAAGTGAAGTTGCTCAGTCGAATCTGACTCTTAGCGACCCCATAGACTGCAGCCTACCAGGCTTCTCTGCCATGGGATTTTCCAGGCAAGAGTATTGGAGTGGGTTACCATTGCCCTCTCCGATACAAATCGTTAAGGATCTCAAACAGATGTCTTCTCTTTTCAGAAGAATAAAGTAAATGGTGTTCGCTTGTGCAGTAAGAGACTCCAAGACTTTCACAGAGCTATGTTCAGGAGAACTGGAGACCTGAAATATACCAAGATTGCAGTTTGTCTGAAGGAGAAAGGATTTGTAACATCTGCTATCCACAGGTTTCTGCACCCAGTGAGTGATATTGATCTAATTAAGAGAAAATTTCAGAATTTAAATTAGACCTTATAACTACATTTTAGAGGATATTATAGTGAGCAGTCCAGCACTGATAAAATAATACATGTGAATCCTTAATATTTTATCCTGCAGAATAATTTTTTCATATTTCATGCCAAGGGAAACAATTGGTGCTCTAAAAATAAGCTCCCAATGGATTTTCCCATAAGCTTCACGGCTCTAAGAAGTATTTTTGTGTTATTGTTTCTCTGGTGCAGATTTAAAAAGTAGGGAAAAAGAAGAAAAATGTGATCATTTTGATATATTGATGATAGCTTTATTTTCAGGATATTCTGAAAATGGAAATATGTGAAGCCTTCACTGAGCCTTCAGGCAGTTCTTCTCTCCTGCTGTTTCAAAAGCTATTTATGCCACAAACACTAAAGGACTTCCTGACATCCCCCTTCCAGTAATCCACATTCAAATTTGATTATACCTCAGATGCCTCAGACCTAAATTCCACTTGGGCAAACATTTGAAAGCCCCATTGAAGCCACACAGTGTCGTTTGCATAGTTATATCTGCACAACCAAAGCATCTCTCAATTCCAGAAATAAATGGAAGAATGGTGATAAAGGACTCCACATGTTACAAAAACTTCACTCTGCTGTGTTTGTTGTTGTAAATACTTCAATTCAGTTCAGTTCAGTTCAGTCGCTCTGTCGTGTCCGACTCTTTGTGATGCCATGAACTGCAGCACACAGAGCCTCCCTGTCCACCACCAACTCCCGGAGTTTGCCCAAACTCATGCCCATCGAGCCAGTGATGCCATCCAGTCATCTCATCCTCTGGTGTCCCCTTCTCCTCCTACCCCCAATCCCTCCCAGGATCAGAATCTTTTCCAATGAGTCAACTCTTTGCATGAGGTGGCCAAAGTATTGGAGTTTTAGCTTTAGCATCAGTCCTTCCAAAAAACACCCAAGACTGATCTCCTTTAAAATGGACTGGTTGGATCTCTTTGCAGTGCAAGGGACTCTCAAGAGTCTTCTCCAACACCACAATTCAAAAGCATCAATTCTTTGGCACTCAGCTTTCTTCTATGCCAACATATTAACTATATAATTCCTTGTTGTCATCAAGTGGACATCTTTGCAAAAAGTTAAAGGAATTATCCACTTAAGTATAAGAAAGAAAAGTTATCTTGTTGGAATTATCTTATAGGCTGAAATTATTTTCAGATTTCTCGAATCTTTATGATGGCACTTCTTGCAGCTAGAGTGTAATTTCATTTAGTATGGAGTTTTTCTTGCATAATGTTTATGACAGAGGGAGGTTCGCTTAATAATCTCCAAACTTACTGAAAGGCATTAGAAGGAATGGATCCATTTGTTGGGGGAAAAAGCTGTTGTTAATACTGACTGCCAGCAAGAGACTAATTCTGTTGCTAATATAAAGAGCTTTATTATCACAACTAAACAGACATGTGCCTTTGGCATCAAAATTCGCTATCTTTCATTTTGGGCTATTCATGGTGTTATTGACCGAAGTGTGGTTGGTGTGTGTGTGTGAATGAGTCACTCGGTTGTCTCCGACTGTTTGTGACCCCATGATAGTTCAGTTCAGTTCATTCAGTCGGTCGTGTCCGACTCTTTGTGACCCCATGAACTGCAGCACACCGTGATAGCTACCCCTCCCCCAATTAATATGCTGAAGCTCTCAACCCCAATAAGACTGTATTAGATAAGGCCTTTGAGAAGGCAATAAAGGTTAAATGAGCTCAGGAAGGTGGGGCCCTGATCCACTAGGCCTGGTGGCCTTATAAGAAGAGATACCAGGAGCGTACATGCACACAGTGAAAGGCCACATGAAGGCACAACAGGAAGACAGCCATCTGCAAGCCAGGAAGAGAAGTCTCACCAGCAACCAACTCTGCTGGCAGCACAGTCCTGGCACCCAGCCTTGAAAGCTGTGAAAAAGTACAAGTGTACCGTGTGAGCCATCTGGTCTGTGGAATTCTGTTACGGCAGCCCAAGTAGACTGTCAGTGTTGTCTTTTAGTCGCTCAGTTGTGTCTGCCTCTTTGCGACCCCATGGCCTGTAGCCCACTAGGCTCCTCTGTCCATGGGATTTTCCAGGCAAGAATACTGGAGTGGGTTGCCATTTCCATCTCCAGGGGACTGTCAATACACATACTAGGTCCAGTTTCTTTTAAGTATGGAGTTCCAGAGATGGAAAAGGTGACTCAGTTAAGGATACCCTTGTGCTTTACTGTTCTTGTGGTGATACATATGTTAAATTATGATTTGGGGATATATCAAAACCAGGCTCTAGTTATAAGAACAGACTGGATTGGGATGAGTAAAATGGTGGAATATTACTGGTGAGTCTTTTATGTTGTTGAGCATAGGACATTTAATTCAGTAATTGTTAATGGCAATACTGAACTGAATGATTGCAGATATACTTTAATATAAAATTGTGTTTATGAATTAGTATGTCATCATGGGCTTTGATTTAATAAATCTGTGTTTCAGACAAACTTTACAAAACAGACTTAACAGCTTTTCATACTCTTAGCTTATAACTGGCCCATTTTGACAGGGCACAGGGCAGGTTACAGAAATGGCCATTTTGGTCATGAAAATCTCCTTAGGGGCTGCAGCTCAAAACATTTTATATAGATTCTCAGGTAAATAATATAGTGACTTGAGGGGTCTTTTCTCATCTGATTCTTTCAGCTTACTTATTTTTATTTCCCTCCTGCAAGTTTCCATTAACTTCCTTTTTTTTTTNGGGGAGCGGTCTGGCCTGCATCACGCTCAGCCGGTGCCCTGCACGGGAACAGAGGGCACGTGGCCTCCACACATGCATAGCTGCTCCCGGGGATCCTCGGGGTGGGACCCGCCAGGCCCCACGGCACGTCTTCCCCATAGAACCCATCTTCGGACTGGGGCACAGGAGCCGCTAAGCAGAGTAGACGCTGACCTTGGAAACAAACTGGGCTGAACCGACGTTGACGTCGACTGAACCGAAAGTGGGCGGGAAAGGAACAGGAGCCGCGTGCTAACGGAACCAAATGGAGCCCAGTTGGGAGTGGATCAGAACTGAACTTCTCTGGAAATGAACACCGTGCGGGCGGTGGGTACCAGCCAGCCCCCGCCCACCGAGTCGGAGGAGAGGACACAGCCAGGGAGGCATCTCTGCCTGGCCCCGGGGAGCGCGCGTCAGTATTGCCACCGGTAACGGAAAACTAAAGAAAATGCATGCCTCTGGGTGTTCCCCAACACGCCTGGTGCAGTCCANGCCCCCGCCCACCGAGTCGGAGGAGAGGACACAGCCAGGGAGGCATCTCTGCCTGGCCCTGGGGAGTGCGCGTCAGTATTGCCACCGGTAACAGAAAACTAAAGAAAATGCGTGCCTCTGGGTGTTCCCTAACACGCCTGGTGCAGTCCACGGAGGACGTCTCCGGAAAAGCAAAGACCCAGACCTCAGTGGCCCCGGCTCGTGCACGCCAGGCCCCTGAGAGGCGCCTGTACCCGGCGCCTTTCAGGGCTCAGGGTGGGGGGCACACCGTGCGCACTAAGAGCAGTCCGCCCGGAGAGACGGCTCTGAGTCCCGGGGACTGGCTCCTGACGGGTGTTCAATTGTCATCTGTTGAAGATGCGCGTCCTTGAGATGTTCTCAGCCGCCTCCTCCAAGCACATATCTGGATGGTTCTTTCCCTCTTTCATTTCCACCCTGAGCTCTTTCCGTTTCCGCTTTCTCGCTTGCCATCCTATTATCCTGTTCTGCCATCCTAGCAGCTTTTGTTTTCTCCTATTTCTTCTTAGTCCCTGCCCTCCTCCCCCACCCTGCCCCGACTCCCCGGGGATCTCTGGGCTCTGTCCCAGTGCTTTGTTACAGGATAGTTGGAACATTCCAAACAAATTACACAGGGTGATTTCTACTCACCACCCAGACCTACCAGACGTTAGCGCTCCGCTCTATCTGCTTCAGGTGACGTTTTTAGAAGAGCTCCGTTAAGATGGAGGGAGCCCCGGGCAGCACCCACCCATCTGATCTCCCTCTCTTCTCCTCGGTAGCCTCACTGGTCCCGTCCTGATATCTCTACTAGAATAGAGCGAGTTGTTCTGCACAGATACGTGTATTGTAAGGCTTTGCACAAACGATGTCAGGCCCTGTGTGTGACCGTGCGTCTTTTTGTTTATTTCTCCTTGGCTGTGTTGGGTCTCAGTTGCTGCGTGTGGACTTTCTCTAGTTGGGGCGAGCAGGAGTTACCGTGGTGAGCAGGAGTTACCGTGGTTACGGCGCTCGGCCTTCTCTTGTCACAGAGCACGAGCTCTAGGCACGCGGGCCTCAGCAGCTGTAGCAGCAGTTATGGCTTCCAGGCCCTAGGGTACAGCCGTTGTGGCGCGTGGGCTTAGTTGCCCCACGGCATGGGGGATCTTCCCGGACCAGGGGTGGAGCCCGAATTCCCTGCATCAGCAGGTGGATCACAGGGAAGTCCTCTTGTCTCCTTCTTCACGCCTCATCACGGATCCAGGGTGGCCCGTGTCCCTGCACCCTCCGGCCTGTCCCCGCCTGACACCTTCCTCTGTTTTGATGGGTCGTCCTAGAGGGGCCACCCATTTCTGGTTCCTGTGCAAAATGCAACGATGTCCCCAGGAGAGATGGACTTGCCGGGAGAAGGATCTACCAGGCTGCAGGAGTGGGCAGATTTCTCTTCAAAGGGTGCAGTCAGGGCACCTCCCTAGCTTTGCCCTGCAGCTTGCTCACCGTGGCCAGCACTGTTACCACTAGATCCCTAACCTCTGTTAACCCGGTGATTGTAAAACCGCCGCTCCAGTCTGCATCTCCCAGTTTCCTGGGGAGAGGGCACCGGCCATTCAGTCATGTCTCTTGTTAATTGTGTGGTCGCATCTTTGCCCTGTTTCAATTGACTCCTTTTTCCTGGCTTTTTCACTTTATTCTTCGTTTCGTTATTGGAGTATGATTGTTTCACAGTGTTGCTAGTTTGCTGCAGGACAAAGTGCGTCAGCTATCTGCACACCTATACCCCCTCCCTCCTGCGCCTCCCCTCCCCTNGCGTGCTGCAATTCATGGGGTCGCAAAGAGTAGGACACGACTGAGCGACTGAACTGAACTGAACTGAAGTACTTCCTAGAGATCTTCAATTTAGATTAGATTTTTACACAAGGATACAGGTAAATCAATGTCCAAATTATCTATGATTAGACTAAAGCACCATGCTCATGAATAAATGGGCAATAAGAACTGGATATTAATGAGTGGAGACCTAATATAAACTTGGTTTTTAACTTTGATGATCTCTGAAATCATGAAGACTTTGTTGCATACTGAACATACAAGCCATTTACTGGGCAAACGGCCAGTTTAAAAAAAAAAAGAAAAATGAAATTACTTTGTCCCAAATTCATTTTGTTGTTGTTATTTACTCACTAAGGTGTGGTCAGTTCTTTTGGAACCCTACAGACTATAGCCCACCAGGCTCCTCTGTCCATGGAACTTTCCAGTCAAGAATACCGGAGTGAATTGCCATTTCCTTCTCCAGGGGATCTTCCTGACCCAGGGATCGAACCGTGTCTCTGCATTGGCAGGTGGATTCTTTACCACTGAGTCCCTGGGAAGCACTCAATACATTTTTACATAGCATTATAACACTTTAAAAAACTACTGTTATCTTTTCATTGTTAGAAGAGGAGAAAACTTATTACCACCTAGTGTCTGTGCTAGAATTGCTCATGATACAGTCAGACTTTAAAGACCCTTGTGGAAATTCCATACTGATTATGGTTTGTTGATGGTTTATGTCTTAAGACAAGAATAGAGAATTAACAGGAAGATGCCTTTAGCAAAGTACATAATCTGATATTTTATTTGCATAGTGATTTATGTTTAACAACTAGCTTTCATTTTAAAAAGTTTTGATTTATATAACTTCAATACTCAATTTCATTTTTGCAACATGATGTCAGTGGTTACAGCATGGGAGAGAGATGAGCAGGTTAGATCCTGTAAGACAGTGTAAATTCATTCTAGCACAGACTCTCTGCTAAGTTGTTGGATGTCATGAATGAGGAAGGAAAAATCCTTTTTAAAAAAAATTAAGGGTGAGAGTCACAGGATGAAACCTAAGCATTGCCAAGATGATAATAATTACCTGTTACATGGGAACTTTGGGGAAAGTCAGGAGATGGTTCAAGGGCTTAAAGTTAACATTATAAAATAAATTTTAGTTAAAATGTTCAAGGTTATCCTTTCATATTTTGTAACTGTGTGGTCTGCCTAGTCAAGGTGGCCGTTCTCTTGTTTTCTGTGCATCCCCTGCTCAACTACTGCCTGCTTCACCTACAGCCTACTCAGGTGAGTACCCCAGGACCCAGCTGGGTATTGTTCTTACCAAAGGGGCCGTGAGGTGCACGCACCTCTGCTGGTTTCCCTGGTAACTAATGAGCCCGTTTTATGTAATTTGTAATTCCCGATATAACTGGCAACCTTCCCCCTTCCCCCCAGCCACAGAGCAAGACTGTCACTGTGTACTGTTCGCAGACTGCTGCACTAGATGGATTGTCTCTCCAGGACCTTGCTTGAGANTGGGCTACAGTCCACGGGTCGCAGAGTCAGACAGGACTAAGCGACTTCACTTTCACTTTCAATGCGTAACACTACATAGATTATAGTATAGTCAGCTTCTTTGTTTCATTGAAGTATACCAGGTATATTCTATACATAGCCAGGATTCAGTACACATTTATTTTTAACATAGATCCAAGGAGAACATCGATCACAAGTCAATCAGAGAACATAGACATGCTAAATCATCCTTTGTGAGAGTATAACCATTGGGAATTAGAACATCAGCTTTACATCTAAGCAGGTTTGGGCTGTAAAGAAGTATGTGTATTCTCATTGAGAGAGCATGTGTGAGAAAGTGTGCCTTCCTGCAAAGCTCTCAAATGAAAAAATCTGCTTCTTTACCTGCTTATTGAAAACAACAATAGAACCCTCTGAGAATTTGTAATCAATGGGCTATTCTTGCTCATTTTGCTGGTGTATTCTCTTGAAAGAAAACAACCCGGGCCAAACACTTAATGTGATTCAAGGTTGGTATTACCCTTTGGTGCCTGAAAGATACAAATACATTTATGTTCTAGATTTATCATCCTTTATCTGTCTCCCTCAGAATTCCCAGAGGTTTAGTTTAGCCAAATATGAGCCAGAACTGAAGTTGTCAGAAACAGAGATGAGGCAGATCTTGTGCAATGCCTTTAATAATAAGTTTTGACCTTTCCTCAGTAGTAATCTTGCATAGCTTTTGTTAGACAATTTTTTCCTTAAAGTAATACTATGTGGTTATCATATTTTTGGCCTTAATTCTTCAATCTACCTTGCATTTATATTTATGTAATAATGAAAATCAAGAGAAATTAAATCATCAAAAATTTTAGTTATTAGGACCTGTTTCTTTGTAATTAAGAACAGAATAAGTATGCCATTATTATTAANTTATCATATTTTTGGCCTTAATTCTTCAATCTACCTTGCATTTATATTTATGTAATAATGAAAATCAAGAGAAATTAAATCATCAAAAATTTTAGTTATTAGGACCTGTTTCTTTGTAATTAAGAACAGAATAAGTATGCCATTATTATTAAGTATGATTAATACAATTACCATAAAATGTGTTTTATATAGTGCAATAACATAAAACAAAAAATAGAAATTAAAGAATTAGAATAAAAATTAAAGAATTAGAAAATAATATTAAAGAATTAGAAAATAATATGATCATTTTTCATGGATGAACTGTTCAACTATAAGGAAAAGCACCATTTTTGGGTGGCTTACCAATTTGACCAGATATAGAATCAATATATAATAGTCAAGCCAATTTCNAAATTAAAGAATTAGAATAAAAATTAAAGAATTAGAAAATAATATTAAAGAATTAGAAAATAATATGATCATTTTTCATGGATGAACTGTTCAACTATAAGGAAAAGCACCATTTTGGGGTGGCTTACCAATTTGACCAGATATAGAATCAATATACAATAGTCAAAAAGCCAATTTCATTTGTACGGCAGCATTTGTTAAAGATAGTTAATATCATATAATGTTTATAATAGTAGTGTAAGTATAATTCTGTCAGCTATTTACTATTACAGTATAAATTCCACATAAAGCACAACAAATAAACTTATAAATATAAAAAAGGTATACAGCATAATAAAGTGGGGTTTATTTGAAGTAGGCAAAGCTGATTGAATTTTGAAAATCAGTTCGTGTAACCTATATCAACAAAATAAAGAGGAAAATTGACGGCATGATATATTAATGTGAAGAAAAAGCATTTAACAGAATTCAACACTCATTAATGATACAAACCAAGAATAGAAGAAACTGTCTTGTCTTGACAAAAAGAAAAAAAAAATCTGCAAGGAACTTAGGGGTTTTACCATGCTTAATTGTGAGATACTGAATGATCACCCCCTAAGAATGACAACACAGAGAATGTCCCCTGTTGCTACTCAATATTATCCTGGAAGTCTGAGCTAGTGCAATGAGACAGTAAAGAGAAATGAAATGTGTAAGGATGAGGAAGGAAGAAATAAAACAGTTTGCTGATGACATATTTGCCCATGTAGAAATACCTCCCAAATAAATATATTTATGGATATCGTAAACATAAGAGTGCCATTATATGTGTATATACTTATTAAATGTTTTTTTATCATTTTCAACTTGTATGATCATGGGGAACATAATCAGAAGTAATGATACCTTTTTTTTTTTTTTTAAGTTTAAACATGCCATACCTTCCCCTGATAATTTGAAATTTCTGCTGTTATTTAAGATTTCAATTTTTAGCTTCTATTCTTCATTTTAAAAGAAGTTCTATAAACAGTATGTTGAGAGGAGTTATCTTTGCATTTTGGCAAAGTAAAGCCTTTATCTAGGGATTTTATTAGTCATACATTGTGAAACATAACTACTAGGTCAGCTATTTCAGTTTTGGCTTAAACCTTATATATATATTTGGCTTAAGCCCTGTATATATATACATATATGTGTGTGTGTATAGGAGTAATAGCTAACATGTTTCAGTTGCCTATTATGTGCCAAATACAGTAGGTACATTAGCTCTAATGTGTATAACAATACTATACCCTAGAGAAAAGGTAATTCCCCATTTAATAGGTTCTTTGATTTTTCCATTCATAAAAAAAAAAAAAACTACTCATATTGTGTGACAAGCAGTAATCTTTATACTTTGCTTCTTCAGTGATCACAACATATAAGAATGAATAGTAGTATTTGTTAGATTCTAATGATGGTGGATCACAACACACTGCCTGCTGAATCAATGAAAGAAACCTCTTTATCACTTTGTGTCTTTGAATGAGAGATTTCCAGACAGAACCACACAAGGGATGATACCTGGGCAAAGGGTAAACATTGGCTGAAACTGTAGATGTTGGCTTATGTTTGAGAAGTAAGGTAGGGTTAGCTAGATTTGGAGGGCTTCTTGTGGACTGGATATTTTTTAAATATAAATTTATTTATTTTAATTGGAGGTTAATTACTTTACAATATTGTATTGGTTTTGCCATACATCAACCTGAATCCGCCACAGGTATTCTGAATGACTCTGCAGACCCAACGTAGAGAGAGATATCCCTAGATGTTTGGCACTGACGTAAAGTGATTGAGATGTGCATTTAGAAAACTTCCTGTGAAGTGAAATTGAGAATTTTTTAGATACGATCTCAAACTTAGGGTAAGAGAACACTTTTGAAATATTATTGTACAATTGTTACATGCAAGGAAAATATTTTCTAGATTAGGGAGACATGCATGAAAAAGGTTCGTGTTAAATGCTTCTTTTATTGATAATCATTTTTCTTTCCCCATTGTTACTATTTTATAATCTCTTGACTCTATTATTGACAGGGTCTTATTTTCTCTATTTCTTATTATTCTGTCTCACAATCAGTGAGACAACCAGTGGCAACATAGCCAGTGGCAAAACCTGAGAATTTTTTCTAATACACATATCTGATCGTGTCAATTCCCCAACTGCAACCATTTTTCCATCATTTAAGTCTAGGTAAAAAATCTGGCCAATAAATGTCTGAGAAGCTTTGATAAAATACAGATTTGTATGATTAACATGTCTGGAGTGAGGCATGGGAATCTGTATTTTATAAAACTTCTAGGCAGGTGTAAGAACACATGCCCCAAAGGATAATGTGTAAATTATTCAACTTGACATTTAAGGCCTTGCACATTCTATACCTTACCCACATTTCTAGACTATTTCCTGTCAGTTATATGCATGCTTGCTGGATATTAGGCTAGATTTTTCACCATTCCCTGGTCACAGTGCTTTCTTAGTGAATTTTAGTACTTTCTGCCATGGAAGTATCTTTTTCTCTTGACTGAAAAGACATGCCTTATTGTCTGAGTTTCGATGAAAACAAAAATATACATTGTGGCTAGACTATAGAGAAATCAGTTTATTGGAGATTATTAAGTGGCTTACAGAATAATTTGAAAACCTGTATAAACCTGAAGGAACTTTCCAGAAGATTTCTCAAAGCTGAACCTCAAAAAGTGGCCACCAGGGAGCTGTTAAAATTAGGAATTCATCTTCTGTAATGGAGAGCTTTTGGTGTCCTTTCCAGTCTTAAAATTATCAAATACTTTGAGGGTTTTATTATGTAGCAGTATTTGTCTGTATTCATCATATTATAAATTAAAAATGAAAGCAAAATTAAGTCATGAGATTTTACAAACACTTATTAATAAGTTCTTGTGTCTACACACTTAGTCAGTTCAGCTGTGTCGGACTTTTTGTGACCCCATGGACAGCTGTCCATGGGATTTTCCCAGCAAGAACACTGGAGTGGGTTGCCATGCCCTCCTCCAAGGGATCTCCCTAACCCAGGGATTGAGCCTGTGTCTCCTGCGTCTCTTGCATTGCAGGTAGATTCTTTGCTGCTGAGCCACCAAGGAAGCCCTTTATTACATTAGCCATCAAAGCAGTAATGCCATTAAATGTGATTCAGCATCTAGAGATGTTCACGAGACAATGGGAATAAAAATGGCATAAATATCTTAGTGGTATGAAAATAGACTTGGCCATCCTTATTCCAATGAAAAGGTTTCCAGAACTCCCAGGGGTCCCAGAATCATTCTGAGAACCACTGTTTTAGAGCTAAGTAGTCTTTTAGAGGAATTTGAACTCTCCCTGTACTGTCGTCAGCTCAGAATATAAAATGCTTATGCAAATAAGATGCATAGTTGTTAGTGTTTTAAGAACCAAGTTTGGGGATTAATGTTGAAGCTCTGACTTTAAGAGTTTAGTTTCAAAAAAAATAAACTATTTACATGATTGTATTTCTATCAATTCATATTTAAGTTGGAATCATATGAAATTTTGAACATTGAACATTAGAAATATGTTCCAAACTAAATAGGGTCTGCTTTAATTAAATGAAAAAGTGAATGTATAATAGATACTTTAACTTACAGTGCTCTTTACTTTTACCCAAACTGAATACTCCATGGATCATGTGTTTCTCCTAATTTATTTCTTTCATGATAAAAATCTATGTATCATGTATATTTATAAGTAGACGTTTGTGTTATTTCCACACCAATATTATAAATAGATTCATGTTTGTTTTGGAGTTTGCAAAGCTAACAAAAAGCTCTAGTCAAATATGCGAGAAGTTCTGCCAACTTTCAGTCTTGGAAATCATGGACAGTGAATTCTAATCCTGAGTTTTCCAGTGACTCATTCGGTGGCACTGAACATGTCATTTTACTTTCCTGTCTCAGTTCTGTCATCTGTGAAGTGGAGATAGCATTGTTCAGTTGAGCACATTGTTCTAGCTTGTATCTTCTGGATGACTTCACAAAAGAAATTCTGCATATGAATTTGAATGTATGCCAACAAAGTTAGAACAAGTTATCTACCTCAAAAGCATGCAAGAAAAAAAAAAACCAATGGAAGTGATTCTGAAAAGGCACCATATATTCATTTTAATATTGAAACAACTATCATTCCAGTAAATCCTCCTTCACATTTGTAAAAATTTCAGAGATACTTGTTTTTCCTCATTATAGAAGGAAGTCAAACATCAAAGTACCACCTGTCTCTCTTCCTTTGGAAAGGTTATGATCTCATCTCAATCATTTATATGTCTGTTAATGGCTCAGTGAAAGAATCCATCTGCTAAGTCTAGAGAGGCAGGTTTGATCCCTGGGTTGGAAAGATCCCCTGGGGTAGGGAATGGCAACCCACTCCAGTATTTCTTGCTTCGAAAATGCCATGGACAGAGAGCCTGGCAGTCTACAGTCCACAGGTTGCAAAGAGTCGGACACGACTGAGCACACACACAGTAACTAGTGTTGGTACTAGCTAACTTACTGGAAAAACTTCAAAGAATGACAGAGGAAACAGAGAAAAATGAATATTTTTTGTTCTTTGTTCAGTTCTCAGTAGCCAATTTTTCAATGTCAGAAAATTTCTATATTAATAGGTTAAAAAACAAAGTCCCCAGAATTCTCCAGAAGTAGCAGGGTTCATTTTTCTTGAAAGTAGTAACCGAGGCAGATAAAGGGATGTTTAAAAGATGAAAGAACTTATATACATGAGTATTTATTTTCACATGAGTGAAAGTAAATGACTTCCACTTTTACTTCTGACCCTCCCTGGTATTAATATCCTTAGTAATTTAAGTTTTCTTTGCTACTAAGTCTCAGGATCATAAATAGTGTCTTCCAGGTACAGTTTAGTTAGAGGAAAGTATAGCATAATGATTATGATCACAGATCTGGAATCAAAGAGATTTGAGCATGAATTCATTTTTTTCCATTTACAAGCTATGTAGTTTTTTTTTTTAGTTTCAAAAGTTACTTACTGGAGTTAATATATAATCATAAGTAAGTAAGTAAAGTCACTCAGTCTTGTCCGACACTTTGTGACCCTGCGGACTGCAACCCACCAGGCTCCTCAGTTCATGGGATTCTCCAGGCAAGAATACTGGAGTGGGTTGCCATAATCATACTGAATATTAGAAAATTAAAGGAAAATCGATTATGTGGGTGACACTCTTTAAATATCATAACTGAATTATGTTATAAATGTTAGAGCTGCTTTACCTTGTAGATGCATAAATTCAGCTACGCATCAACAAGTTAAAGAAACTTGTAAGAAAAGTCAAATAATAGTGTTATTTAATTCTGGGTTAGAATTGAGTATTTTAAATATTTCTTTAGACTATTCTGCATTTTCTGAACGTCCAGTGTTTAGTACTGATTTGGCCAAAAAGTTCATTCAGGGTAAAAAAACATGAATGAACTTTTTGGCCAACACATGTATCTATCATCAGCAATGTTTTCTGTTTATCTTCTTGGTAAATTTTGTTGTATTTTTGGGTGCCAAACCAAACGTGATTCTCCTGGTCTGTACACAGTAAAGCCAATCTACTGACTGGAGTTGTGGTGAAGAAAAGTTCAGCTGGGCTCCAAAATCGCTGCAGATGGTGATTGCAGCCATGAAANGGTAAATTTTGTTGTCTTTTTGGGTGCCAAAACCAAACGTGATTCTCCTGGTCTGTACACAGTAAAGCCAATCTACTGACTGGAGTTGTGGTGAAGAAAAGTTCAGCTGGGCTCCAAAATCACTGCAGATGGTGATTGCAGCCATGAAATTAAAAGATATTTATTCCTTGGAAGGAAAGTTATGACCAACCTAGATAGCATATCCAAAGCAGAGACATTACTTTGCCAACAAAAGTCCAGCTAGTCAAGGCTATGGTTTTTCCAGTGGTCATTTATGGATGTGAAAATTGGACTGTGAAGAAAACTGAGCGCCAAAGAATTGATGCTTTTGAACTGTGGTGTTGGAAAAGACTCTTNTTTCCAGTGCAAAAGCATTCTGAGGACAATCTGGAAAAGAAATGTTGAATACAGTTCACTTTTGTTTTTTCCTAAGAAAGAAAGGGAAGGGAAAGGAAAAAGGGAAATAAAGAAATATTATAAATCTCTACAAAATTAGTAGCAGGACTAATTGAGAAAAACTATAATAGTGGGGAATTTTGAGAATTTTAGTGATGTTTTGAGAACTTGCTGTAGAGAGTTTAGAGAAAATAGGCAACGTTAGAGAACTTGCTATGGTATATCTACTTATATCACTAACCATTTGATTTTTCCTTACATATAATATAGTTTCAAGTATAAGAGTAAGTTTCCTCTGTAGAAAGATTTCCACTCCCAAAATGTACAATTTGAAGACATGGATTGAGTTAGTTAACGCTTTAATTCCTCTGTGTCATAATAATCCCAGTGATACCCCCAAAGTGTCTATACACATATGTGTAGCTAGCCTCAACTATGATATGTTCAAGGAAATGTTGACAGCAAAAATGAAGCTTTATTAAGGANAGACATGGATTGAGTTAGTTAACGCTTTAATTCCTCTGTGTCATAATAATCCCAGTGATACCCCCAAAGTGTCTATACACATATGTATAGCTAGCCTCAACTATGATATGTTCAAGGAAATGTTGACAGCAAAAATGAAACTTTATTAAGGACCCATTTTTAACATAATGGCTTATATTGCTAATCTAAAAATAAATGTCCAATGTAAAGATGGCAGTCCAATTCTTTATTCCTGAAATGATTATTTTCAAGTGAATGATATTTACTAAGAGATTTGAAATAGTGAAGTTAATCCAGTTGCCATGTGGAGGTAGGAAAGAGCCAAATGTGAGTCTCTTTAATGCTCTCTGTTAGAGTATCATGACAGAAGAGATGGCCTTGTTCATGAGATAAATTATTTTCCAGCAAAATAGCTGAAACCTGGTGTCACTTAATTGCCATCTGCATTAGAATCGATTAAACACAATCCGGGAAATTCTATATATATAAAAACAAAATGTACACTCAATTTAGTAGATTCCCAACATCTTTGAGAAACAGTGATCACACATAATGATTTACTTGTGTTTATTCTTTTCAAGAAAGTGCTTAAATTTAAGCTATTGAGCATATTCATTAATCAAAATAAATAGTTAAATGTTTTTGTGTTTATATCACTATGTCCACACCATATCAAAAAAGACTAATATGAATCAGTAATTATTGGGTATACTTGTGTGTGTGTGTATATATGTGTGTGCTCAGTCATGTCCAACTTAAAAAGTAGTAATGTATAAAGATTATTATATATTACTATATATTACTTAATATTATATATTACTATATATATATAACTATGGGCTTCCCTTGTGGCTCAGCTGGTAAAGAATTTGCCTGANCAGTCATGTCCAACTTAAAAAGTAGTAATGTATAAAGATTATTATATATTACTATATATTACTTAATATTATATATTACTATATATATATATAACTATGGGCTTCCCTTGTGGCTCAGCTGGTAAAGAATTTGCCTGAAATGCAGGAGACCTGGGTTCAATCCCTGGGTCGGGAAGATCCCCTGGAGAAGGAAATGGCAACCCACTCCAGTATTCTTGCCTGGAGAATCCCATGGATGGAGGAGCCTGGTGGGCTAGAGTCCATGGGGTCGCAAAGAGTTGGACATGACTGAGCGACTTCACACACACACATACATATATACTATATATATTAATATTATATTATATATATATACTATCCTGGATATTCAGTGTTCTTATTACGTTCAGTAAGTATGTCATTATCCTGCTCTATGAGAAAGATAAAGTCAGTAGAGGATAAATAACTTGCTCAAAGGGGTAAAAGTAATAAGTGATCTCAGATAGTCTTTTTCTAAGAGCCATGCAATTAGCTATTTTTCTACATGAGCTGTTCAGAATAGTATACATTTACTTACATAGTGAAAAGGTTTTAGTACTGTTATTATCATTATTTTAATTATTAGATTGACGAAAAAGTCCATTTGGATTTTGCCATAAAATCCAATGCTTTATAATATATGAAGGGATGAAAATTACCTCAGGTCAGTGCTGCCTTTACCAATGTTGTCTGGGTAGGGATGCTAGGAATTTCCTAGTCAGACATTCAGCGTATTATGTTATGTATCAGATTTCTGTTTTCTATTTCTGCTTTCCCTATCTTGGGTTCTGTCAGGTCATTTGTGACATTTAAGCAATTTCAGGGTGTAGTGAACCATGGACTAAATTTCCATAACTATTCTAGATGGAGACAGGTAAAATAAAGATGTCTACAGATGCGAATGCATGTGAACATGTTCATTTTAAAAGTTTCTCTCTCTCTAACTATTCTACCTTTGGGGTATAAACCATGTATTAGTTATCAAGCTATCATAGCATAGTATTTTCAGTTATAGCTTATCAGTATACTACATAATTTAAAGTACAATGATGGGAATATAAATGATAGTCCTGACATGTGGGCTCCTAATTTGTTTTTCATCATAAACAATATTTTTCCCCCATTCCCTCCAGTGGTGAAAGGAAATAAAATTCCCTATTCCAGTACTCTTAATAGAAGCTTTTCTGTCTCCAGACTTCTGAGATATGCGTACTCAGATGATTGTACATAGTTGGATCATTCATGATGAGAAAGCATTTTCTAATAAAAAATTTTCTCAGCATGGATTTATTCATACTCTGCATTTAAAAGAGTTATTTCAAGATGTAATATACACTTACAATAAATTTATATTTGAAAAATGCATTATATTTATAACATATTTTTAGGTACCATTAAGAAGGAGTCATCAATTTTAATCTTTGAAACTGTTTCTTTAAATATCAAGCATCCACTTGATATGCTGTGAATGATGTCTCATCTAATATATAAGCTTTTGTGTCACCATTAGCGTAGATTTAAAACACTTCTCACTCTCCCCCCAAACTTTGAATTTATTTACAAAGCTCTATCACATTCTGTTGACTCGAGGAAGTGAATTAAAGTGTTTACTAATGCCATTAATGAAAATGAGGTTGTGATAAATGGAGATGCTTGTGACATGGATCATTGTGCTAATGATCAATATCCATAGGTTTGCACAAGTTACAGCTCTTACAAAAGAAAATTAGCTAATGCCGATTACAATTTATCAAGGTGCCATTGCTAGCTAGTGTGCTGTAAATGCATTAATAATAGCTTACAACAGGTTAGAATGTAAAAAGGTCCAAATAAGCCAATTTTGCAAATGGGATGCTAATTTGGAATTTAAAGAAGTATGCAAATCACTGAGACATATGAAAGAGCAGTGTGAGGTGAATAGTTTACACATATTTTTTTCTTTCCATTAGTCAACTGACACCAGTTTTTTCTCAGAATTATTTTGTCAGAGAAAGTCAAATTCTAGAAGTTTGGAGGTTTATTCAAAGCTAAATATATACTGATAATTAGGAATCAGTTCAGTTCAGTCACTCAGTTGTGTCCGACTCTTTGCGACCCCATGAATTGCAACATGCCAGGCCTCTCTGTCCATCACCAAAGATATCTCTTAAAAACAAACAAACAAACTGATGTTAAAAGTAAATATATTTTCTTATGGAATTCCTTAGAAATCAGGCTTGTTAAGCCATTACTTTATGAGACAAAGCATAAGCATTTATGAAATCTTGAAATATCATGAAATCCACAGCTCACTTTAGTAAATAAACCTGCATAACACTCCTGCAAAGATAAACGATATAAGTTCAATGAATGTTTATATAATCATTTGAATATTCTTTGTCCCATGTTTGTCTTCTTAGTGTTCCCATAGATTAAATCCTTAAAATGAGTCTATTTTCATCCTCAAGTGGTTTCTATTTTCTAGTTAGACTCTGACTTGCTATCAAATCCTTCCCATCAAGAGTAGTTTCCGAGAACAAGTGGCGCATGCTGGGATTTTTGCACTGGGTCACTCACAATGTATAGAGAGCGCAAGACGGCCTCCTTGACTGTGAGAAAAAGGCATGGACACATGCCTCAGTCTCTCGCAGTGCTTATGTTGCTGATGCATTTCTCACCATCCTTCACTCTCTGCTGGATTATCCTGAGATGTCCTATAACAGATTGACAAGGAAAGATAGGTCAAACTTGGTTTACAGTTGGTGACTATGGTTTTTTAGCGTCAGACAGAAAAGCACTGCTACAGTTGGATCCATTCAGAGTGTGGCTCTGAAAGAAGGAAATTCTTCTACAGGGAAGGATTTCAGGCAGTATACCTTATTTTTGAGGGGAGATAACTGGAGGTATAAACCTACACTGATTAACTAGCAGAGAGTTGGTGTGTGCATCAGGACTTGAGAAAAATACAATTGTTAGAAAACAGGTGAGAGGAGCTTGTTTCAGCATCACTAAAATGTTCCCTGTTGGCTTTTCTTTCTAATCCATGGCTGATGACAGCAGAGGCCATGACATAACTAGGCTCACTAAAAGTAGCAAGAATCATAGAACTTGAAACCTATAGAGGCTGGGAGTCGGTGCTTACTTGACTAAAGCTTTGTGTACACAATGATTGGAGAGAAGGAAAGGATCAGAGTGCCAGTCAAGAGATCTGGAACATAGAGAGTTACAGAGATGACTGATGGAACCTGGTAGTCAAGGGAAAAAGAGATGGTCAGCCAGCAAGAATACACCTCAGCTTGTTCTACAGAAAGATGTCAATGATGGAGGATTAGGAGCTTGAGGGAAGTCATCCCAACAAAGTGTCACCATCTCTTTCCCATTTTCCTTTTATGAGATAATTTTCACACTTGGAACCCACTGAAGGGAGAGGAAACTTCATCTCCAAAAAGAAAAAAAAAATCTGTAATACCGTAATCACTATAAATAATAATTCCATCAGTCCTTCCCCAAGGGTATCTGTGGCTGTTAACTTGAGTAAATATACACTGGGGAAAGAGAAATTCCCAGACATCTCAAGGACCATTAGATACACAGGAGCAAGTTGATATCCAGAGAACCAAAGTGTCATCACGGCCGCCTGTTAGAATGCAGGCCTGTGATTCCAGCTGATAGATGAAATCCTAGCCCNGTTGGACTATAAAGAAAGCTGAGTGCTGAAGGATTGATGCATTTGAACTGTGGTGTTGGAGAAAACTCTTGAGAGTTCCTTGGACTGCAAGGAGATCCAACCAGTGAATCCTAAAGGAAATCAGTCCTGAATATTCATTGGAAGGACTGATACTGAAGCTGAAACTCCAATGCATTGGCCACCTGATGCAAAGAACTGACTCATTTGAAAAGACCCTGATGCTGGGAAAGATTGAATGTGGGAAGAGAAGGGGACAACAGTGGATGAGATGGTTGGATCGCATCACTGACTTGATGGACATAGATCTGAGCAAGCTTCTGGAACTGGTGCTGGACAGGGAAGCCTAGTGTGCTCTGATACATGGGGGTTATAAAGAGTTGGACACGACTAAGCAACTGAACTGAACTGTATAAACATAAGGGATTTGATTTAGGTCATACCTGAATGGTCTAGTGGTTTTCCCTACTTTCTTCTATTTAAGTCTGAATTTGACAATAAGGAATTTATAACCTGAGCCACAGTCCTCTCCCAGTCTAATTTGTGCTGACTATATAGAGCTTCTTTGGCTGCAAAGATTTCAGTATCGACCATCTGGTGATGTCCTTATGTAAAGTCTTCTCTTGTGTTGTTGGAAGACGGTGTTTGCTATGACCAGTGCATTCTCTTGACAGAACTCTGTTAGCCTTTGATCTGCTTCATTTTTTACTTCAAGGCCAAATTTACCTGTTACTCCAGGTATCTCTTGACTTCCTACTTTTACAGTCCAGTCCCCTGTGATAAAAAGGACATCTTTTTTGGGTGTTAGTTCTAGAATATCTTGTAGGTCTTCATAGAACTGTTCAGTTTCTTTAGCATTACTGGTTGGGGCATAAACTTGGTTTACTGTGATATTGAATGGTTGCCTTGGAAACAGACAGAGATCATTCTGTCGTTTTTGAAATTGCATGGCAAAACCAATACAGTATTATAAAGTAGAATAAAGTAAAAAATAAAATAAAAGGAATTGCATCCAGTACTGTATTTCAGACTCTTTTGCTGACTGTGATGGCTACTTCACTTCTTGTGAGGGATTCTTGCCCACAGTAGTAGATATAATGGTCATCTGAGTTAAATTCACCCATTTCAGTTCACTGATTCCTAAAATGTCAGTGTTCACTCTTGCCATCTATTTGATCACTTCCAATTTGTCTTGATTCATGGACCTAACATTCCAGATTCCTATGCAGTATTGCTCTTTACAGCATTGGAGTTTACTTCCATCACCAGTCATATGCGCAACTGGCTTGGATTGTGTTAAACTCTGGTAGTTTTTAGGGAAGGACAGCAATGGTTCCTCACTGCAAATCTTTTGAAACAGATTTCAGCAATAGTGGTTTTTATGGACCATGGGTATAACACAGTAATGGTGTTCCTTTACCCCATATTGGATCTGTGGACCATCTCCTTTATGAGATCTCAATAGAAAATAAATGATTCAGAAAAGATATTCCTATTACTAAAAATCAAATAAAAGACATATGGTGATAATAGGTGGCTACATAGACTTGAAATGAGCCATGTGTACAGTAGCTATTGGTTACCATGATTTGATTGTAGAAATCTTGTGCAGGTGGCTCAGGTGCCATATTCGTTTGTTAAATTCCCAAACTTGGCCAAAAGAGTAAGAGTGCACATATTTCAGTGCCCACATCTTTGCGCAGTCAAGAAAGGGCATGACCATTTTCTCACTTTAGTCAAATGTTTGAGATTTCAGAAGCATAATATTCAAGCATATATACACTTCTCAAACATATATATGTGTGTATATATATATAAGTATCAAAACCCAAACTCAAAGGCAACTTCAGGAGGAAAATCCTGAGAAAAATCTGAGAACTAATATCTGCTGCTTTGCTCACGATCTGGTCCTCGGCAGTGTTTCCATGAGATAGGAGATGGCAGCCTGCAGTGCTTGACAGGGTCTGGAAGCATCAAGAAGGAATTGATTGTATTGTGTATCTCAGGAAGGCATTGAAGCCTCTCAGTTCGCTGAGCAAAAGTCAACCTGTTTCCATGTGCTCTGGGTGATTTCACAATGAGACTTCACATCATAAGATATTCTCAGGTGTTCTTTGAATTCACCCCCTACCACCGGTGCTGGTACTTCTTCCTTATTGGTTCTCCAAGAACAAGCTGTGATGTGTGCTAGAAGATGAAGTGACACTATTCTTTCCATCATCCTGCCCTCTTCCTCCTTCACTGAACCAGACTACCATCTCCTTCTTTTATGTTAGAATAAAAATTTCAGTAACTAATGGGAATATTTAAGGTAGTTGCAAAAATGAATATATAAAACTGCCTGATGAAAATAGGGAGGGGTAAATCATCTAGCAAACTGGAGAATGCATGCATCAAATAAAACTCTTAAATCCTAGGTTTTTTGGTTCATATTGTAGAAGTTTTGTTTTTGTTCTTCGTCTGCTGTTTATTAGGAAAGCTAAAAAAATTAACCTACAATAGGCTATTGTTGCGTGTGGGTCAAGAATTAGAAACCTATCTCTAATAGATTGTGATAGTTTGTGAGATATAAACTGCATATGCCTTAAAGAAAGGAGCTGTTATAATGAGTTAATAATAAAATCTGTCTACATGAGCAATTCATTCATGAATGTATCAAAAAGTGATATTCTGTGAGAGCTGTAATATCCACAGTTCTAAACTGAGCTTTTAGGAATAACTATTGAAAACAATATTGAAACATTTTTGAATGTTTTTGAATATCAAAAAAATTTTTGAATGAATATTGAAAATATTTAAACATCTGTAAATACATTGTTTCATCTGATTTCTGAGTTTTTCTGACAGGAGGGTATAAGAAAACAATGATTCTTTGCATTTATCTTCTACTTCCAATATTCCATTTTCTATTCAGGTTTATGTTTAGGAAGAATTTTAAAATATTTTACTTCAGTTCTCATTCTGCTTTTCCATTTTTCTCATTGAAACCACACTGTCTTCACAACATTTATACAACTTTTTTAGCCTCAAGTCTTCTCCATGAAACAAGAACCATTTTACTCTTTCATTTTCGAAAGCATTGTACCTCATTTTCCTACTGTAGAANTTCTGCTTTTCCATTTTTCTCATCGAAACCACACTGTCTTCACAACATTTATACAACTTTTTTAGCCTCAAGTCTTCTCCATGAAACAAGAACCATTTTACTCTTTCATTTTCGAAAGCATTGTACCTCATTTTCCTACTGTAGAAATGGAATAATAATAGCATTTATCATGCAGGATTAAATTAAATTTTAAAAAGTTACCTTGCATTACATAGTTAGGAAAATGTCACATAATTTCTGATAATTATCATTATCAGAATCTACTGAGAACCAGTAGTATCTAGTCAGTAAGAGAGAGACTGTCTTTCCTCACTTTGAATGCTGTGACAGCCTGGTTGTTAATTCTATAAAAACTCTGCCAACTCTTGCCTGTCCTCCTAACTTACATTTATCAACACCTAAGTCAGAAATTCTGAGAGAGGGCCATTAGTTACACTTCTGTCAGTGGTGTGTGATCCCCCATTTCTCTGCTACATCCAAGTGAATCTAAAATGCAGCACCATCCTGATGGAATCTAAACTGAGAAAATGTGTCCACATTGTCAGCCTCCCAAAAGACACAGACACAAACTGTCTTCTTCATCTAAAGAAAATCAGTAAAAGTGCCTGGTCATGTTAGAATTAGGTAGATATTTTTAAATCTGAAGAACCATTTAATATTAATACTGTAATGGGTGTATGTGTTTGTGTGTGTAGGTGGATAGAGGTGGTGGTAGAAAAAATTAAGTCAAAGGTATGTCCAAGTACTTGGTGCTCTTACCATTGAGTTCAGACCGTCCTGGAGAAAATGGTCCATTTTGTCATGCTTTCCGCCATGCTTGCTTTCTTTTTTTTTAATGCTTAAAGCATAATAGGCAGTTAGTAGTTTTCTTGCTGCCTTCTATTCCTAGGAAATATTCAATCTCTGGGTATACATTCACTTTCTATTTTTGTTAAATCTGTTATGAATTTTTTTGAAAAAATAATTGCCTGCAGCAGAGCTGTATATCAGAGCTGGCATATTGATTTTAGTGTGGAAATTCTAAAGATACCTACTCTATAAATGGCTACTGTGTTCTATTATAAAATGGTGCCACTGGCTACAGCCATCGCTCTCTCCCTGCCTCTATCATTCTTCCTTGATGGGTTCCCTCTCTCTTTTTTCAACTCATGCTCAATTCAGTTAGCTTAGTCACTGTGAGAAGGGTTAGATTATTTCTTCCTCCAAATCCCAATATCAGATCGGCAAGAATACAATAGTATGGATGGACAGATCAGACAAAATTTCAGGACTCAGAGGTTTCTAAGTGACCTGGAGAGGGAAACACATTAGAGAGTTGAGATTATATCAGTAGAGACATAAGGAGAATTTTAATTTATGCTCATTAGTTTTTCCTTTAATCACTTCTGTAGCTATTCATCTACAGTCTCATTCAACCTTAAGCAATGGAGATGAACTATAATTTTCATCTCCCCACCATAACTAGGACTACATTACTTTTATAATCCATGTCAATGCAGTGTAATTAAGTAGCATAATTTTCTGTTCTGAGTATCGCTTTTTTTTTTTAATGTGATCCTCAGGTTTTACACACTTCTTCAAGACAATAATCTGTACTTCTGCTAGGTTTTAGTATGTGTCATGTTTGATATCAAGAGGACTGCTCATAAAACTGATTAATTATTTAAGTGTTGTCAGCCTGAAATCAGAAGAGTTTTTTTTTTTTTTTTAATGAACAGATAATTCTCGTCTCCCTGAAGCGTGTAACATATCAAATAGCTTTGTAAAACATGGCTAAGAAATAGTGTTTACTTATCGACAGCATGGGAGGGTATTTTATATATGTATATATACATTCAGTTAAGTTGCTCAGTCATATCCAACTCATTGCGACCCCATGAACCACAGCACACCAGGCCTCCTTGTTCTTTACCAACTCCTGGAGTTTACTCAAATTCATGTTCATTGAGTCAGTGATGCCATCCAACCATCTCATTGTCTGTCATCCCCTTTTCCTCTTACCCTCAGTCTTTCCCAGCATCAGGGTCTTTTCATATGAGTCAGTTCTTCACATCAGGTGGCCAAAGTATTGGACTTTCAACTTCAACATCAGTCCTCCCAATGNCAACCATCTCATTGTCTGTCATCCCCTTTTCCTCTTACCCTCAGTCTTTCCCAGCATCAGGGTCTTTTCATATGAGTCAGTTCTTCACATCAGGTGGCCAAAGTATTGGACTTTCAACTTCAACATCAGTCCTCCCAATGAACACCCAGGACAGATCTCCTTTAGGATGGACTGGCTGGATCTCCTTGCAGTCCAAGGGACTCTCAAGAATCTTCTCCAACACCACAGTTCAAAAGCATCAATTCTTCAGTGCTCAGCTTTCTTTATACTACAACTCTCACATCCATACATGACTACTGGAAAAACAATAGCCTTCATTTTAGATGGACCTTTGTTGACAAAGTAATGTCTCTGCTTTTGAATATGCTATCTAGGTTGGTCATAACTTTCCTTCCAAGGAGTAAGCAAGTGTCTTTTAATTTCATGGCTGTAGTCACTATCTGCAGTGATTTTGGAGCCCCCAAAATAAAGTCAGACACTGTTTCCACTGTTTCCCCATCTGGTTCCCATGAATTGATAGGATCAGATGCCATGGTCTTAGTTTTCTGAATGTTGAGCTTTAAGCCAACTTTTTCACTTTTACCAAGAGTCTCTTTAGTTCTTCTTCACTTTCTGCCATAAGGGTGGTGTCATCTGCATATCTGAGGTTATTGATATTTCTCCTGGCAATCTGGATTTCAGCTTGTTTCATCCAGCCCAGCATTTCTCATGATGTACTCTGCATGTAAGTTAAGTAAAAAGGCTGACAATATNTTTATCTATTTATTTATTTATTTATTTTTAAATTTAACTTTACAATACTCTATTGGGTTTGCCATACATCGACATGAATCCACCACAGGTACACACAAGCTCCCAATCCCGAATCTCCCTCCCACCTCCCATCTCTAGTGTTTCCCTTTCTATTTTTCTCCTTTATTTCTTTGCACTGATCATTGAAGAAGGCTTTCTTATCTCTCCTTGCTATTCTTTGGAACTCTGCATTCAAATGGGTATCTTTCCTTTTTCCTTTGCTTTTTGCTTCTCTTCTTTTCACAGCTATTTGTAAGGTCTCATCAGACAGCCATTTTGCTTTTTTGCATTTATTTCCCATGGGTATGGTCTTGATCCCTGTCTCCTGTACAATGTCATAAACCTCTGTCCATAGCTCTTCAGGTGCTCTATCAAATCTAGTCCCTTAAATCTGTTTCTCACTTCCACTGTCTAATCATAAGGGATTTGATTTAGTTCATACCTAAATGGTCTAGTGGTTTTCCCTACTTTCTTCAATTTATTACACATGGTCTTACCTGACATAAATGACAGTTGTGTGTCTTGTCTGTATTTTATTATTTTGTTAAGTGAAGAGTACGTGGGTACAGTAAGGTATAATTCAACAGTGGTATAGAGTTGCCTAACAAGAGTATATGTGGAGTAAGTGATAAATTGAGAGAATACATATGAAGGCATTTGGTTAACTATGATATGTGACCCAGATAACAGCTCATGTTTTCTATAGACTGTATACTTTAGTTTTATTTAATTCTCTTTTCTATAAGACTTCCCTGGTGGCTCAGAGGTTAAAGCATCTACCTGCATTGTGGGAGACCCAGGTTTGATCCCTGAGTCAGGAAGATCCCCTGGAGAAGGAAATGGCAACCCACTGCAATATTCTTTCCTGGAGAATCCCATGGAGGGACGAGTCTTGTAGGCTACAGTCCATGGGGTCGCAAAGAGTCAGACACGACTGAGCTACTTCACTTTCACTTTTCTATATTAAGAGATACATATTCACCATTTTATTACCATATGAATACCTTTCTATGGATGAGGAAACTGAGGTTCTCGAGGTAAACTAAGTTTTCATAAATCTGAAATTAGTAACTAGAGAAATCAGAACACAGAGAAGGATATGGACATCTGTCTCATTCCACACTGTGCTCAGTTTGAGATAACATATTTTATTTCACTATTATATTTAAAATAAATGTATTTTTATTGAAGTTATAGTTGATTTACAATGTTAGTTTTAAGTGTATGGTAGTAATTCATTTTAATGAATCACACTCCATTTAAAGTCATCACAAAATAATAGCTAAATTTCATATAATGTACCAAGTATCCTTTCACTCATCTATTTTGTAGATAGTAATTTGTATCTCTTGATCCCATACCCCTGTTTTACCTCTCCTCACTGGTGAATGCTAGTTTGTTTGCTATGTGTGTGAATCTGTTTCTGCTTGGTTATATAACCAAGAGCTTCTCTGGTGGCTCGGACAGTAAAGTATCTGCTTGCAGTGTGGGGAACTGGGTTTGATCCCTGGGTCAGGAAGATGCCTGGAGAAGGGAATGACTACACACTCTACTTTTTTTTGTTTGTTTGTTTTGATTTTTGCTATATCTGTTTTTGTGTGTGTGTGTTTTTTTTTTTTTGCTATATGTGGGTTTGTGTGTGTTTTCTTTGTTTGCTATATGTGAATCTGTTTCTGTTTAGTTATATACATTAATTTGTTTTATTTTTTGGTTCCCACATATAAGTGATAGCATACAGTATGTTTGGCTTTCTCTATTTGAGCTATTTCATTTAGAATAATACTTTCTGGGCTTCCTAGGTGTCCTAGTGGTAAAGAATCTTCCTGAAATACAGGAGATGTTGGTTTGATCCCTGAATCAGGAAGATCCTTTGGAGGAGGATATGGCAACCCACTCCAGTATTCTTGCCTGGAGAATCCCCATGGGCAGAGGAGCCTAATGGGCCACATGTCCATTAGTTGGACATGACTGAGCAACTAAGCACAACACAGCATTCTTTTATTGTATATATATATACATACGTGTGTCTATTTATACCACATCTTCTTTGTCCATTCATCACTTAATGGATGCTTAGGATGCTTTCATAGCTTGGCTATTGTAAGTAATGCTGTGATGAACACTGAAGTACATGTATCTCTTCATATTCGTGTTTTTGTTTTCTTCAGATACATACTGAGAATTAGAATTGCTGGATCATATGATAGCTCTGTTTTTAGTATTTTTGAGGAACCTTGGTACTGTCTTTCCATAATGGCTCCTCCAACCGCATCCCCGCCAACAGTGTATTACTAGGGTTTCCTTTTCTCCACATTCTTGCCAGCATTAGTTATTTGAGCTCTTGTTTATGGTAGCCATTATAATAGGTGTGAGCTGATATTTCAGTGTGGCTTTGATTTGCATTTTTCTGATGATTAGTGCTTTTGAACATCTTTTCATGTGCCTATTGACCCTCTGTATGTCTTTGGAAAAATGTTTTCTGATTTTCTTCCTAGCTTTTAATCATGTTTTGAAAAAAAATAAACAGTGCTATAAGTATTTATATAAAAATATATATTTCCTTATAAGTCATATCATTTACAGGTATTTTCTCCAATTCTGGGGTTATCTTTTTGCTTTGTCAATGATTTTCTTTGCTGTGCAAAAGCTTTTAAATTTAATTATGTGCTGTTCGCTTACTTTTGCTTTTATATCTTTTGCCTTCTTTTAGGAAGTAGATCTAAAAAATTATCACAGCAATTTATGTCAAAGAATATTCTGCCTATGCTCTTATCTAGGAATTTTATGATTTCAGTATTACATTCAGGTCTTTTAATCCATTTAGACTTTATTTTTATATATGGTATAATGAAATGTTCTTATATCATTCTTTAACACATACCTATCCAGTCTCCCAGAACAACTTATTGAAGAGACTACCTTTTTACATTGTTTAATCTTGTTTCCTTTGTTGTAGATCAATTGACCATAAGGGTGTGGCTTTATTTCTGGGCTTTGAATTCTATTCCATTGATTTGTATGTATGCTTTGTGTAAATAGCATGCTGTTTTGTTTACTGTAGCTTTGTACTGTAGTTTGAAGTCAGAGAAGTAAAGGGCAACCCACTCTATATTCTTGTCTGAAGAATCCTGTGGACAGAGAAGCCAGCAGGCTACAGTCCATGGGGTTGAAAAGAGTCTGACACAACTGAAGCGACTTAGCACACACACACTGAAGTCGAGTATGTAGTATCTTCAAAATGTTCTTTTGCAAGATTGTTTTAGCAATTTGGGGTTTTTGTGGTTCCATATAAATTTTAGGATTACTTTATAGTTCTTTGAAATTGCAGTATAGAAGGAGGAAGTATGTGCTTAGTTATATCCAACTCTTTGCAACCCCATGGACTGTGTCTGCCAGGCCCCTTTGTCCATAGAATTTACCAGGCAAGAATACTGTAGTTGGTAGCCATTTTCTTCTCCAGGGGATCTTCCTGACCCAGGGATTGAGCCTAGGCCTCTTGCATTGTAGGCAGATTCTGCACCAACTGTGCCACCTGGGAGGGAGGGATTGCATTAAATCTGTAGATTGCTTTTGGTAATATGGACATATTAATAATGTTTAAACTTTCCCATCCAGGAACACTTGATATATTTCCATTTCTTTGTATCATTTTCATTTTTATTCATCAGTGTTTTATAATTATTATAGAGTACAGGTCTTTTATCTCCTTGGTTAAATTTATCCCACAGGTCTTTTATCTCCTTGGTTAAATTTATCCCACAGGTCTTTTATCTCCTTGGTTAAATTTATCCCACAGGTCTTTTATCTCCTTGGTTAAATTTATCCCTAGGTATTTTATTCTTTTTGGATGTGTTTGTAAACACATACGATTGTTTTCTTGAATTCTCTTTATGATATTTCACTATTAGTGTATAAACAGCAGAGTTTTATATGTTAATCTTGTATCCTGAAACTTTATTGAATTCCTTTCTAGTTCTAAAGTTTTTTGGTGCAGACTTTGGGGTGTTCATAGTATCATGCCATCTGCAAGCAGTTACAGTTTTATTTCTTTGTTTCCCATTTGAAAGTCTTTTATTTCTTTTTCTTGCCTGACTTCTGTGGCTAGAACTTGCAGTTCTGTGTTAAATAGAAGTGGTGAGAGAGTGGGCATCCTTGTCAAGTTCCTCATTTTAGAGGAAAGGCTTTCAGCTTTTCAACATCAAGTATGATGTTATCTGTGAGCTTGTCACAAATAGAATTTAAAATGTCACACTTTTAAAGTAATGCAGTCATAAACTATAGAGTGCTGACTCATAGTTAAAGGGTGTCTAGTAGGCTACAAATGGTGAGCATTAATTAATGCTTATGTATTGTACCAATTGTCAGTGCATAGAGAAAGTATATTATAGTTTTTGCTTCTAGAAAATCATTACTAATGTCTGTAGTAATTTTTTTGTTATTATTTGACATACCAACATCTGAAACTTCATCTCATATTAGAGGAATCCACCATCATCTTTGACAGTCTTCTTCTCACCATAGAAGCTGAAATATTTACATTCTGTATTTGGCAGTTTCCCTAGAAGTTACAACTTGGGCATCACATATGTGTCTCACTAATCAGATGGATTAGCTCTGGATGAAACTGGATATAATGACATAAAGAAAACTGGATCATACAGAAGTTGTTTTGTTATTGGGTTATAGTAGCTCTACCAGATTTTCACCAAGTGGCTTTTCTGCCTCCATTGAGAACTAGTGGCAGCATCTCTCGTAGAGGCAGAATACAGTGCCTGGCTTTAGAGTGCAAATTGCAATATCTATTTCCCATGCTCAATGCTTTCGTGTTTTCACTGGGTTAGATTTTTACGTAATGAAAAATTGCCTTCACGCTTGATTGTCTGGTCTTTGTGGATAGACTGTGACTCAACAACACTGCTTAAGAACATCTTAAATTACCAAATCAGAAGCCTAACTAATGAAAATTTAGTTATAGAATAGATAGGAAAAGAAAGATTATTCCATATCTATCATAAAATATGTTATATATTTCATGCTTTTTAATATACTCTTGTTTCTTGATACAGGGTTGGAATTGATTTAGAATTAGGGTGAAGAAAACATCTGTATAAAATTGATTTCCAAAGTGAGTACTGTATTTAGAAAGGCTTTATGTTTTATGTGTATATAATGTTTTATTTTTTTCAAGATAAATTATTCACTTTGAGTTAACTATATCAAATGCTCCGAAACCATCTGAAATATTTTGATGTAGTTAGTTAAATGTGCAAATAAATATTTAACAATTAAAGTCACTTATGGATTTGAAGTGTATCAAACTATGTTTGATCTTAACTATCTGTTCAATTAAAATTTTCAAGGTACCTGAAAAATCTACATAAAATTACAGCTCTGATATTGTTAAGATTATTCTTGCTCTTAAAAGTGACAATCCTAGCAAATAGTGTGAAATGATTCATCGTAAGTGTTAGATATGAACTTATGTAATTTATAGTCAGACAGTGGTAGATTGTTCTGCTGCTGCTGCTAAGTCGCTTCAGTCATGTCTGATTCTGTGCGACCCCATAGACGGCAGCCTGCCAGGCTCCCCCGTCCCTGGGATTCTCCAGGCAAGAACACTGGAGTGGGTTGCCATTTCCTTCTCCAATGCATGAAAGTGAAAAGTGAAAGTGAAGTCACTCAGTCGTGTCCGACTCAACAACCCCATGGACTTCAGCCCACCAGGCTCCTCCATCCATGGGATTTTCCAGGCAAGAGTACTGGAGTGGGGTGCCATTGCCCTGTCCAGGTAGATTGCTCTAAGAAGCTTAAAAACTCTCATGAATACAGTGTAATAGGAAAAAAAAACTAAAACTCAAATGATAGTAATAACATATGGATGCAATTGCCAAATAACTGATCTCCCACTTCTAATCTTAAGGTAGTGAATTGTAGTCATTATCATATCCATCCTCAGTGTGGATGTGGTTGACAGTTTTTATGGTGAACACAAAACAAAAACAAAGTAAAATAAAAACAAAGCAAAAATTTATGTTAATCATAAGAAGTATTATGTGTGCTTGTCGGTGGGCTGCCATCTATGGGGTCGCACAGAGTCGGACACGACTGAAGCGACTTAGCAGCAGCAGCAGCAATTAAGGATAAGAGTTAAATGAAAGTGCGAATGAAAGTATTAGTCACTTTGTCGTGTCCACCTCTTTGTGACCCTATGGACTGTAGCCCACCAGGCCCTCTGAATTTTCCAGACAAGAATACTGGAGTGGGTAGCCATTACCTTCTNTAAGGATAAGAGTTAAATGAAAGTGCGAATGAAAGTATTAGTCACTTTGTCGTGTCCACCTCTTTGTGACCCTATGGACTGTAGCCCACCAGGCCCTCTGAATTTTCCAGACAAGAATACTGGAGTGGGTAGCCATTACCTTCTCCAGGGGATCTTCCCAAACCAGGGATAGAACTCAGGTCTCCTCCTATGCAGGCAGTTTCTTTACCACTTGAGTTCCCCATCACCTGAAGAGTTAAACAATTGAAGTGATTAATTAATCGTCTTAAGTTTTAGAAAAGTTGTTTCTTTTGTTTTTTGGTCATTATAAATTATTTCAGTCCTTAAAAACAGTCACCCTGATTTAACTACTAGTCCAGTGGTTTCTGATAAAAATCTGGTGTCTACAGTGTTTAACTTAAGAAATATTTTTCAGTTTCAATCACACCTGGCCTCTCAGTAACATTTCATTTTAACCTACAACTTCCTTCATTACTCAACTTCATTGAGGTGTAACTTGCCTCATTTAATCTCTAAGATGATCAAGATATAAGATACTTCCAGAACTCTAAAGAGTTCCATTCTGACCCTTTAGTGTCAATTTCCACCACACCCCCCGCCATCCCCAGCTCCAGAGAAGCATTAATGTCTTTTATTTCATGATAATTTTCCCTTTTTCTTTGAATTTTGTGTTTTATCATTGTTTTCTTTCATTTTCTTGTGAAGTGAAGTGAAAGTCACTCAGTCAGTCATGTCTGACTCTTTGCAACCCCATGGACTATACATCCATGGAATTCTCCAGGCCAGAATACTGGAGTGGGTAGCCTTTCCCTTCTGTAGGGGATCTTCCCAACCCAGGGANCATTTTCTTGTGAAGTGAAGTGAAAGTCACTCAGTCAGTCATGTCTGACTCTTTGCAACCCCATGGACTATACATCCATGGAATTCTCCAGGCCAGAATACTGGAGTGGGTAGCCTTTCCCTTCTGTAGGGGATCTTCCCAACCCAGGGATCGAACCCAGGTATCCGCATTGCAGGCAGATTCTTTACCAGCTGAGCCACAAGGGAATCCTTTGAGGACTTCCCTGGTGGCTTAGACGGTAAGCATCTGCCTACAATGCGGGAGACCTGACTTCAATCCCTGGGTCAGGAAGAGGAAGAGTAAGGTTTCCTGGAGAAGGAAATGGTAACCTACTCCAGTATTCTTGCCTGGAAAATCCCATGGACCAAGAAGCCTGGTAGGCTACAGTCCATGGGGTTTCAAAGAGTCAGACACGACTGAGCGATTTCACTTTCACTTTCTTTTACTTCCCTGGTGGCTCAGATAAAGCATCTGCCTACAATGCGGGAGACCTCCTTGGGGGTCTCGGGTCCTCCTCCCAATCTTGAGTCAGGAAGATCTCCTGGAGAAGGAAATGGCAACCTACTCCAGTACTCTTGCCTGGAAAATCCCATGGACGGAGGAGCCTGGTAGGCTATAGTCCATGGGGTTGCAAAGAATCAGAAATGACTGACAACTTCACTTTCTTTCATTTAGTGGTATGCTTTTAATGTTTTCTATATTATTGCATATTTCATTACTTTGTTACTTTTTATGACTGAGTAGTTTTCCATAGTGTTTAGCCATTCAGTAGTTGAGTGGGTGGTTTTCAATTTCTGGCTGTGATGCTGCTTATAGAATATTTGAATACATGTTTTATTTAGGTAGATGCTTTCATTTCTCTTGGCCAATAAGTCTTTTTTTGAAATAGTCTCTTTCTTTGCCTTTTATGGTGCCATTCTCTGGTTTTGTCTGTCTGCTTCTTACTTTGTTTTCTAATTTCATTGTTATCTTCTCAGATATTATGTGCCAGAAGTCATCACATCCCAGTCTTAGGTCTTCTCTGATGCTTAAGCAGCTTCATCTTGGGTTTAATTATCTCTTCTATGCAGTTAAGTCAGATTTATATCTTCAATCTAGAATTTCTAGGCATGGATTTATATATTTAACAGTCTGTTTGATATCACCCATTGGCCTTCTCTAAGACCTCTTAAAATCAACATGTCTAGAAATTTTATGATTCTTCACTACATTAAACCTGATTTCTTCCCAGTTTTTCCCCAAGCTATACAATTTAGATAACAATAAGTGATCTTTAACACTGTCTTTGTATTAAAGAGATCAGCTTTCCTCAGGAGCATCTGAAATAGTCTCCCCAGGTCCAGCCACTGCTCCTTTCCAATTTTTTCTTCTCACAGCTGACTGATCTCCTGTCAAACCTCAAATCTGATTGTGCCAATTTCTCATTTTCCGTTTTCTGCTTGAAGTGAATCATTGGCTTTAAAAGGTTTATATACTAAGTACCAGATTCCTTAATATCTCATAAGGTTTTACATAGAGAAGGCTCGTTGCGCAAGTTTCCTGTCTCACTTTTACCTGGTCAGTACACTGCCTTCTATTAGTATCACAGACTTAACTTACTCCTCTGTCCACTGAGCCTTTGCACTGTCTGTTCCCTCAGCTCAAACACTCAGATCTTTCTTCATCTGCTCCAAGCCTATTATTTTTTTCTAATTGGAGCATGATTCACCATGAGTTTTTGTTTGTTTGTCTGTTTAATTGGAGAATAGTTGCTTTACAGTGTTGTGTTGGTTTCTGCCATACAACATTGTAAATCAGCCATGAGTATACATATGCCCCCTCCCTCTTGAACCTTCCTCCTATCCTCTGCCCCATCCCATCCCTCTAGGTTGTCACAGAACACCAGGTTGAGCTCCCTGTGTTATACAGCAACTTCCCTCTAGCTATCTCTCTTACATATCATAATGTGTATGTTTCAATGCTACTCTCAAGTCATCCCACTCCCTCCTTCCCCTGCCTTGTCCACCAAGTCTGTTCTCTATGTCTGCATCTCTGTGGCTGCCCTGCGAATAAGTTCATCAGTACCATTTTCTAGATTCCATGTATATGCATTTAGATATCATATTTATTTTTCTCTTTCTGACTGACTTCACTCTTTATGACAGGCTCTAGGTTCATCTGCCTCACTAGAACTGACTCAGATGTGTTCCTTTATATGAATGAGTAATACTCCATTGTATATATGTACTGCATGACATTTTAATATATGCACTAGGAGCAGTAACAACTTCTTCATGTACCTGTGGTATAACTGCAGCTGTTTGTGAAGTTGACTAATGCTTGTCTCTCTCTCAGATGAGTCCATAAGATCCATGATGTCAGGGATCATGCATACTTATCTCCTCTCATCTCACCATGTATCAAATTCCCTGGCAGTTGTCTAGTACTTAATAACATTTGTCTGCATGAGTAAATGGAGTAGTTTTAATGAAATGTGATGAATGTGGGAATATGAGGATGTGATTTTGAGGATGGTTTTATAGTTTAGGATATGGGGAAATATAAGGAGTTACCAAAGGAGACACATAATAGAGGAAGAACAATAGGTTTAGAGAAGTAGAAAGTGAGTGCCATTCCCTGTGGCATATCTTAAATGGCACAACATTCCTTGAAATAATACTTTACCTAAAATAATCAAAGGTATACCCTATGTGAATAGATTTTCTTACACAGCAGTGGTTTGAGATGTGCTTCAGAGAAGTAACTTTTAAGAACTGTTCTTATATCATTTTTTTCATAGATTCTCTCCACTTCTACTACTGAATATTTTTTGATAGCAAAAAAAATGTACATCAGCACGTGGAACTTTTCAGAGAAAGGTCACCGTTAAATAAAGAAATAATTAATACATGAGATAAATAACTGACAAGTAAAGTGGCAGAGATAAGTGAAACGTCAAAGACAAGACAGTATTTAAGGGACCGTTGAGAAGTGAGTAAACAGTATCAATCATATCAATGTCACCCTAGTTGAAAAATAAGAAAGAGATGATCAGCAGAAACCAATTTTGCAGAAATAGAGGAGACCTGATGTTGAAAAGTGTAAGTGTCCTGTGTATGCTTTGAAACATTTAAGGCAGTAGTTCCCAGTGGAGGTTCCCCCTGCTCAGGTGCAATATAGTTTGAAGAGTCTGTGCTGCTTGTTGAAGCATCACAAATGGCATGCTTTGACAGCTGGGGTACCTGTTGAATAATTTCTCTGTCAAACATTCAAAACAAAATGACACAGATGTTAAGGTGCATGCATATGCAGTGAGAATATCCTACTGAAAGACAACAAAAAAGCTATTCACGTTCAAAAGTGTGAGGATAGGATGCTTTCTCCTGAAATAAAACAATTGCTATATTTTAAAATTGTATATTCACCTATAGTCATGTTAACACTTTTACAGCAAATACCCATTAATATTGAAAGACATAATTTTAAATAAAAGGAGACAATTTACTGTATCTTTCTAACTAAAGTCCAACAAAAGTTTAAGTATGTATAAACGGGAGGACAGTCAATCAGACATAATAGCTTTCCTTAAGCATCTTTCAAAGTACTGTCTATTGGAAAGAAAAGGAGATAAACTGGAAGTGTCAATTCACATTTTCAAATGTCATGGAGCCTATTGCCAAAGGCTACAAAGAACATCCCTGTCTGCCAGGGCCACTTCCAGTATCATTGGCTCTGCTGGATCCAGTAACCCAGTTGACAGAGTATCTGACACAGCAGCTTGGACCTGTTGCAGTGCCTTCTCCCGTTCTGGGACCCCCTCAAAGCTATCAGTTTTCAGCTTGCTTGATAAAGAGCTGGACTAACACACCCAAACGAGGAAGGTGTTCTAAAATCCAAAGAAGGCTGCTAAGCTTTGTGACTCTTTTTTGGTTGTAAGAGGGGCCGGATACAACAACTTGCTCTTCACCTTAGAAGGGATTTCTTGATATGACCTGCACCTTTGGACCCATTGAAATTTCACTGAGATAAAAGGCCAAGAATTTTTATTGGATTTAATCTCACAGTCTGGCACCTAGATGCCTTGTCAGTGAGTCTAGAGTAGTTGATACTGCTTGATCCCTAGGTCCAATCAGAATGTGCTGGTGCTGAGTGCTTAGTCACTCAGTCATGTCTGACTCTTTGCAACCCCATGGACTATAGCTCACCAGGCTCCTCTGTCCATGAGTTTTTTTCCCCAGGTTAAGAATACTGGAGCGGATGCCATTTTCTCCTCCAGGGCATCTTCCTGACCCAGGAATCAAACACGTGTCTCCTGCATTTCCTGCATTGCAGGTGGATTCTTTATCACTAAGCCATTGGGGAATCAGAATAATGATCTCAATGAATTAGACCAGGGTGATATCTTGTGGAAGAGAAAGAACATTAATATCTATGTGAACTAAATTATGACACAGGCCTGGAGAGTTGATATATACCTCTGTGAAAGGACAGTGAGGTTGCATTGCTGGCCTTGTCAGCTAAAAGGAAACTGTTTCTGATGGACCTTATTGACAGGGATGGAGGAAGAAGCACTTGCCAGAGCCCAAAAGGAAAAAGAAAGACTCTTCTTCTTTCCTGGCAAGGGCTCAACCAGTGAACACTGAACTTTTGATTTGCTTTGGCCCTCCCAATTTTTCCCCTCTGTAAAAGCATTCTCCTTGGGCTTGTGATCGATTTGCCATGGTTGCATCCTGCCCGAAGTCTGTGTGTTAAGCCCAGTCACGTCCAACTACGTGTGACTCTGGACTGTCAGGCCCAGACCCTTCATTGTAATTCTCAGCTGATCTTGAACAAAACCATTTTTGCTGAAAAATATCTGGCAGTCTCCGTTTTAGGTCAGGAACTACTTACATAGATCCAGTAAGAATTTAGTAAGCTGCTTACATATGTCACTTCTAGGAAGACTTTAATTACCAGCCACTTCCATTGTATATTTGTGCTAGATTGTTCTGGGTACTACTTTGACTCCACTATACATTGCAACAGCTATATTCATCTTGCCTTTGGCAGTTGTCTGCTGTCATTTGATTTCTGTTATCCTGGGATTCAGTGACTTACACTGTACGCAGGTTTACCCATTCAGTGGCCTCCATCCCCACTGTGAGTTCAGGCTACAGAGAAGACCTCAGAGTTCTTCAGAGATGCTGGGTCTCCCTTCACTAATTTATTTTGCATCAGTTAATTAGTCAGTCACTTCAGTCACTCAGTCGTGTCGGACTCTTTGCAACCCCATGGACTGCAGCACACCAGGCCTCCCTGTCCATCACCAACTCCCAGAGTTTACTCAAACTCATGTCCATTGAGTCAGTGACGACATCCAACAACCATTTCATCCTGTCGTCCCCTTCTCCTCCCGCCTTCAGTCTTTCCCTTCATCCAGGTCTTTTCAAATGAGTCAGTTCTTTGAATCAGGTGGCCAAAGTATTGGAGTTTCAGCTTCAACATCAGTCCTTCCAATGAATATTCAGGACTGATTTCCTTTAGGATGGACTGATTGGATCTCCTTGCAGNCAGGTCTTTTCAAATGAGTCAGTTCTTTGAATCAGGTGGCCAAAGTATTGGAGTTTCAGCTTCAACATCAGTCCTTCCAATGAATATTCAGGACTGATTTCCTTTAGGATGGACTGATTGGATCTCCTTGCAGCCCAAGAGACTCTCAAGAGTCTTCCCCAACACCACAGTTCAGAAGCATCAATTCTTCAGTGCTCAGCTTTCTTTATAGTCCAACTCTGACATGCGTACATGACCACTGGAAAAACCATAGCCTTGACTAGACGGAGCTTTGTTTGCAAAGTAGTGTCTCTGTTTTTCAATATGCTGTCTAGGTTGGTCATAAGTTTCCTTCCAAGGAGTAAGCGTCTTTTAATACTTTATAGTCCAAATCTCACATGTGCAGATGTCACATCCATACATCTCACATCCATACATTATTTCGCATGTTCATCATGAAAGCTGGAACCTCCCAGGTTCAGTTCAGTTCAGTCACTCAGTCATGTCCGACTCTTTGCAACCCCATGAATCGCAGCACGCCAGGCCTCCCTGTCCATCACCAACTCCTGGAGTTAACTCAAACTTATGTCCATCAAGTCAGTGATGCCATCCTGCCATTTCATCCTCTGTTGTCCCCTTCTACTCCTGCCCCCAATCGCTCCCAGCATGAGAGTCTTTTCCAATGAGTCAACTCTTTGCATGAGTTGGCCAAAGTACTGGAGTTTCAGCTTCAGCATCATTCCTTCCAAAGAAATCCCAGGGCTGATCTCCTTCAGAATGGACTGGTTGGATCTGAGGATTTCCATTGGTCATTTTCCAATGAACATTGGTCATTCCAATTTCCTCAGGCAATGCATAGTTAGTAGGTGAAGAGACCACCTAAACTAGGGGTTGGGGAAGCTGCTTCTACTGGTGAAGATTCATCAGAACTTAACTGCTCAATGTCCTCAGTTGCATCAGGGTCTTACCACATATCCCCATTAAAATATGTGAGTACTTGGTTTTATTGTTATTGCCTTTAGCAATAAATACCCTGTGAAGCTGAAAATTTAATTTGCTTTGCTGTTCAGCCACTTGGAGGATAAGCTTCTGAGTTTGGATCTCAGCCATTTTAGTTCTGCAGCTCGTGGAGATATGGATCTCTTTTCAGGAAGCTATAGAAATTCTCATGTTCTTTATGCAATAATTTTGTTGGGAGTTTGAATTCCTGAGCACATCCTTTTTTTTCCTACTTGTCCAGCAGCATTAGGAGCAACCAGTCTACCTCATCATACTCATTAATTTGGCATAAATAACCTAAAATATTATATACACAGTCACTCAGATCCTTGCTTCTCATTAGTGTTTGACTAGGAATATCAGAAGGAGATATTTCGTGTATTTCCATTGTCAGATCATGCCATTGACTCTCAGTGTTCTATTTGTGGTGGAATCATTTGTGTTTTTACATCTAATCAGATTGAAGGGCCAATTAAACATATGGCTACACTTTGACAGAGCCTTTTGCTTGTACATATTTACCCCAGAAATATGAGTGCAGATGTCCACCCAGAGATTTTTGTAAGAAAGTTCACACAATGGTTTTATTCATAATAGATGCAAATGGAAACAACTCAGATGTCATCAACAGAGGAATGGCTAAATAAATTATGATATTATTTATTAAATGAAATAATATCCTTTATAAAATGAGTTAAACATATATGCAACAATGATGAATCTCACAGATATAATGCTGATTGAAACAAGCCAATCTTTCATTGGGCTTCCCAGGTGATGAAGTGGTAAAGAATCTGCCTGTGAATGCAAGAGGTGCAAGAGACACAAATGATCCCTGGGCTGAGACCCATGGAGAAGATCATGGTAACCTGACCCAGTATTCTTGCCTGGAAAATTCCATGGACAGAAGGAACCTAGCGGGCTACAGTCCATGGGATCACAAAGAGTCAGAAGTGACTGAGTGAGCACACACACAGCCTTTCATTAGAAACTTGATGAAACCAACCCAATGTAATCAGTGGAAAATTAATCTATGGGAGCAGGAATAAAAACACTGGGTTACCTCTGTGTAGAGGGGATTGAATGAACAAAGGCCAGGAGATAACTTTCCAGTTATAACTTTCCAGTGTGGTAGAAATGTTCTGTATCTTGATCTGAATGTGGATTACATGCTTATCCATTTATTAAAATCAAACTGCTAATGTGATTACCTTTCAATATATGGATATTTCACTTGAATTGAAAGTCAGGTAGGTAGTGAGTGTGCAAAGTTTAAATGAAATAAACATTGTACATGGTTGATGTTTGTTAAAGGAGGTTGATAGGTGATAGAATTCTGAATTGCTAAGTTATGTCCGACTCTTTGTGACCCCATGGACTGTGTGTATGTGTGTGTGTATACATATATACCTCACCAGGCTCCTCTGTCCATAGGATTTCCCAGGCAAGAATAATGGAGTGGGTGGCTATTTTTTTCTCCAGGGGATCTTCCCAACCCAGGGTTCAAAGCAGAGTCTTCTGCATTGGCAAGCAGGTTCTTTACCACTGGGAAGCCTGACGAGAGATATATTGGAGTTTATTACAGGATATGGGTTACTTGGTTTACTTTACTATGTTTGGAATTCTACATAATATGAATTTAAAATTTTAGACAAATGGGAGAATTAAGTGCCAGTGGGCCCTCATGGTTACCATTAAGAACTAAAATAGTTGGCTGCCAGGTTGAAGAACATCTCACTTCTGCTTAAATGGAAGCTTCATGAAAAGTGACTATAGAATTCAACCAAGGCTCAGGTTTTTACTCAGTGATTGACTAAAGAACAGTGACTCATGGAATACAGGCAAGAAAAGGGAAAATGTTAGGTTCTATTGGGCTGATAGATGGAGTAAACACTGAGTTGTTTGTGACACCAAGCAACTCATATATGGGGAGAAGATAAGTGAGAGAGCTAGAATTAAATGATACTGTGTTTAAAAAGTGTGATAGCTGACTATTTCAGATAAAGAAAGTAATTAAAGGTGATAAATTAAGGTGTATAGTTGGCTGTGAATACATATATGTGTTTCAGATTTAAATATAAAAAATTTAAAAATATTCTCCTGTTATTTCAGTCTCCTCTTTAACTGTAAATATAGTCATTTAATAGGCTTATGAAGAAACTCTCAGAGGAAGTTCCTATCTCAGAACTACTATTAGAAATTCCTAAGAAAAATAGTTGTAAAAAAACACTTTTCTGGATGAACGGTAATGGCATATTATAAATTATGTACAAATGCTGCTATCAGCTCAATGAAAGTTTAACTTATTCTGCTTTTCAGAGCTAAGCTTCAGTACATATAAGCTGGCAGAATTTGGCTCTCAGGACTATTCAGTCTTTTCCTGTGTGGTCAGTAATTCAGATTGTCACAAGGAAAGTGCCCTTGGCAGAGATGGTAAATCACATGGGTATGGGGGAAAAAAAAAGAACTGAGGCACTGAAACTCTATTTGATTTGCAATTTTTAGAAACTATAGAAGGTGAAATGGCAAAAAAACTTAACCAGTGCTAACTAACTCTACTGTAGAGAAGAAATATTCTAATTCTTATAAAGTGACTGTGTACAGAAAAAATGTACATATTATCTAACTTAACCCTTAAAATAGCTTATAGCCTCGTGAGGTTGTCTTTATTATTGTTATTGTGAGGAAGAGTACTTAATACCTCTGAAACCTTAGATGATTTTATGATGGTCAAATATTACTAGGAGACAGAGCTAGGGTATAAATTTAAGATTTTTCAATTCCGAAATCCATGCCTTTGGGGAAAGATTAAAATGGAGGTTCCAAATATTGTTGGTAAGAGAAAATCTGGGTGCTAAACACAGTACAGCACAATAACATGAGAAGAGTTCTTGTGATTACTTGCCTGNAAAAGTTAAAAAAAACATAAATGCTTGATCCTGAATTCTGTATTTGAAACTTGTTCAAAGGGAAAAGTTACATAAACTCACAAAAATACATGAACAATAGGTGTTACAACATTTTTACTATATTAGTAGGTTATAATACAGATTTAGTTAAATTATGCTGTATTACCAGACAGTGGCAGCCAGCCACTAAGTAGATGGCTAGGTAGATAAGTAAAGAGAAAGGAGTAGAACTTTCATCCTAAACTATGTTATACACACACACACGCACATAGACCCACATAAGCACACAGATACTAATTCATCTGTTAAAATATATATATATATATATATATATATACACACAATCCATGTTATAAGAGTAAAAGACTTAAATAAAAAAATGAATTTAAGTAAAATTAATATCATGAACAATACAAAGTATAAGTTAATGATTATGATTTTAAAAGTTGGAAGAAAGATTCAGAAAATTTATCTTTTTATCCTTCCTTGAATCAAAGCTGTCATCAAATTATATAACTTATAAAATGAAAAAAACAAACAAACAAACCTGTGAGAGGGTGTCTTATAATGTGATGAAGAGCTAATCCTACCTATTCAGTGAGGGGAGATACTGATGAATATTCACTACACATATTTTTAAATGTGAGGGAAGTACTGACTTGTGCCACATTGCACTAGTTATCCCTGGATCTCCACTTATAAACCTTTATTCTCATCTCAGTTATATTTTGTAACTGAGAAACCGCTCTCAAGAAAAGCCCTAAAATCCATTAGCAGGAAAATATAAACTGTAACCTGACCCAAGAATCTTTGTGCATCACCTTTAGAGTTATCTATAGCCACATTTTCAGATTTGGGGACCCTAGGGAGAGGCATTAGGAATTTCCCTGCCTGCTCGAAACACACTGGCCTAGTGGTATCCCCCTCTATCTCTGTTCCCTGCAGGTGCCCTAGCTTGGGGAGGTATCTAGGAAAGTGGCCAGACTGTTTACAGGCCTTGAGGAAAGGATTGCTTTCAAATTATCCTATCCATCTGGGGGACGATAGGGGAGTATGCAGCTTACCTTCCAAGTCTAGACTGATTGAGGAAACTTGTGAGTGAGGGTTATTATGTGAAACAGACTTCACCTATATTTCTGACTTTCAGATTTGCTAAGGTCTATTTTCGATGTGGGCAAAATGCTCAGCAGTCTGCCCAAAGTGTTGGGCAGGGTGGTAATGCCAGCTAAAAGCTCTAATCTTATAATCTTCCCTCTTATTTTATAAATTCTTTGCATTTGTTAATTCATAAATCCTTTCAACCACCTTGCAAGAGATTGGAGTCATTACCAGAGAGGAAATTGTTCCTGCAGTTTCCATGACTTCTTAGAAAAACAGGATTTCAGTCCAAGCAGCTTAACCCTAGTGTTTGCACTCAAACAAGTTTTATACTATCACATCTTATAGAAATACTGACCATGGAATTCTCCAGGCAAGTATACTGGAGTGGGTAGCCATTTCCTTCTTCATGGTATCTTCCTAACCCAGTTATTGAACCAGGTTCTCCTGCATTGCAGGCAGATTCTTTACCATCTGAGCCACCAGGGAAGCCCTATAGTAATACTAATCAAATATACTTCCTTTTAGACTCATATCTGCTAACATTATCAACATCTCAGATTCACTAGCTTTATTGCTTTTTATGTGTAATGTGTATTCCATTTGGATTTATCTTTATTAAAATCATGTCGATGTATGGCAAACCCAATAGAGTATTGTAAAGTCAAATTAAAAAATAAATAAATAAATTTAAAAAAAAAGTTGAACAATGAATAAAATATTCAGAATGCATAAAGATAAGTAGAAATCAACCCCGTCACCTCCCCATTCCACTCCTCTAATGTAAGCATTAATAAATACCTGCTGTTATGCTCATGTCATTCTTTAAGTTCATATACATGTTGAGTCATTGATTTGATAATATTTGAATTATTTAAATATACATAACTGTGTTGTTTTTAAAAATGAAATCACACTAAACATATTGCTCTATCACTTGTATTTTTCACTAAGATACACACTATGTATATGTATATGCATATTTATATATCTCCACTGCCAATTTATCATAGCATTTTTGTGTTTACTATATTGTAAACTGAGGATTTTCTCCTTCTAGACCTCCTGTTTTCATGTGTACAGTTTAAACTTTTTAAGTATGTTTTCTCTTTCATTTTAAACCTCTTAACTCATTTTGTATTGGTATGTATTCATTAATAAGCCTTTCCATAGGTACTGTTTTAGGTGCTTAAACTATAGAAAGGTACCTGCATTATGTACTTGCTTTTTTGGAACTTATATTCGTGCTGTCAGATATTTCCATATGATCGTTCAGAACCCTGATTCAGATTTTAGTGGTGTCATTCTATTTTTTAGTTTTGTTTATTCAGTCTGTTCATGTAAAAGTCATGTTTTCATTGTTTTTTTTTTTTTTAATTCTGAAAAGTTTTTTGCACTGTTAATTTTATGTCACTGGGAGTTTTTATTATAGTTTTCCTAAAACATGTTTTTGGTTTTTTTCCATTCATTATAATTCCATAGAAGTCCATAATTGTGTATTTTGAACTGGATCTTCCTCCCCAAGGTTACTGATCCTCCTTCAGCAAGATGAACATATTACTTTTCTTTCAGTTCAGTTCAGTTCAGTTGCTCAGTCGTGTCCGACTTTTCTTTAATTAGAATTTATTTTGTGTCTTTTCATTAGCTGTAAAGCTAGACTTATGGGATCACTTGAATAATGACAAACATGTAAAAATGGATGCTGTGACATTATCTGCTAGAGTTAAAACTAGCTGGTCAGGGATTACCTGATAGTTGAGATGCAGAGAGAAGCTCACTAACTTTCTTGGATCTTCAGGGTATGGCTTTCTTCTCTGATTTCATTTCCCTAACTCTTACCTAATGCCCAGAGGATGAATCTATTCACTTGCTCTTTCCACTGGAGATTTTGTTTAAATTAAGGTCATAGGGATACTCCAGGCTCCCTGAGTTATTTTAATACAGAGAGATGGGTACAAGATTAGTATTTAAGAGACATAAGCTCACTACAAATTCCCAACATCCTCTGGATCATGGAAAAAGCAAGAGAGTTCCAGAAAAACATCTGTTTTATTGACTATGCCCAAGACTCTGACTATGTGGATCACAGTAAACTGTGGAAAATTCTGAAAGAGATGGGAATATCAGACCCTGGGATGGGTCTGGGATGGGAATATTGACCTGCCTCTTGAGAAACCTGTATGCAGGTCAGGAAGCAACAGTTAGAACTGGACATGGAACAACAAACTGGTTCCAAATAGGAAAAGGAGTACGTCAAGGCTGCATATTGTCACCCTGCTTATTTCACTTCTATGCAGAGTACATCATGAGAAACGCTTGGCTGGAAGAAGCACAAGGTGGAATGAAGATTACCGGGAGAAATATCAATAACCTCAGATATGCAGATCACACCACGCTTATGGCAGAAAGTGAAGAGGAACTAAAGAGCCTCCTGATGAAAGTGAGAGAGAGTGACAAAGTTGGCTTAAAGCTCAACATTCAGAAAACAAAAATCATGGCATCTGGTCCCATCACTTCATGGGAAATAGATGGGGAAACAGTGGAAACAGTGTCAGACTTTGTTTTGGGGGGCTCCAAAATCACTGCAGATGGTGACTGCAGCCATGAAATTAAAAGACGCTTATTCCTTGGAAGGAAAGCTAAGACCAACCTAGATAGCATATTGAAAAGCAGAGACATTACTTTGCCAACAAAGATCCATCTAGTAAAGGCTATGGTTTCTCCAATAGTCAAGTATGGATTGAGAGCTGCACTGTGAAGAAATCTGAGCACTGAAGAATTGATGCTTTTTAACTTTGGTGTTGGAGAAGACTCTTGAGAGTCCCTCGGATTGCAAGGAGATCCAACCACTCCATTCTAAAGGAGATCAGCCCTGGATGTTCTTTGGAAGGAATGATGCTTAAGCTGATATTCCAGTACTTTGGCCATCTCATGGGAAGAGGTGACTCATTGGAAAAGACTCTGATGCTGGGAGAGATTGGGGGCAGGAGGAAAAGGGGATGACTGAGGATGAGATGGCTGGATGGCATCACGGACTCGATGAACGTGAGTGTGAGTGAACTCCGGGAGTTGGTGATGAACAGGGATGCCTGGCGTGCCGCAATTCATGGGGTCACAATGAGTCGGACACGACTGAGTGACTGAACTGAAGTGAACTAAAGCTCATTATCTTCCCATAATTATATCTTTTGCATCTTTCTTTACCCTGTCCTGCTCTCTCTTCTCTGTACAAAACAAGCATGATTCGAGTTAGCAAAATAATCAGACATATTTTAACCACAGTGGTGAAAGAGATGTTTGATTGATATTAGTAATTTTCTTTCTGATAGATCTACTGAGTATGATTTAGTATTTTTCCACTCTTGTACATATACTGTACAATACACATTGTACTTTTGGGCTTCCCTGGTGGCTCAGACAGTAAAGAATCTGCCCACTATGTGGGAGACCTGGATTCCATCCCTGGGTTGGGGAGATCCCCTGGAGGATTGAATGGCTACCCACTCCAGTATTCTTGCCTGGAGATCCCATGGAGAGGAGCCTGGCAGGCCACAGTCCATGGGGTCACAACGAGTCGGACAGGACTGAGTGACTAACACTTTCACTTTCATAGCATTTAAGCATCAGAGAACAAAGTCAGGCTTAGCAGCTAATGCCGGGAGCCACATCTTTAATAACATAATTTGTGAAAGCATTATCTCTGCATACTTGTGAGAGCAGCGTTGCATGTGTACAGCTTAGGGGAAGATGCCAACTGATACTTCAATGTATTCTTTTCACATTAGCACAGATCATAGCTGGCAGAAATGTATTGGCTTTTTAGATTTCATTTTTTTGAAGTTCTCACATTGGTTAGATAATAAAATGGGCAGATATTAAAAAACAAAGTTGGGTTATAGAAAGTGAAAGCAAAATATCATTTCATGATAAATGAGAAAATTTGACTGAAACTTCTTCCTTTAGGGGTTTGTCCTGGTAAGAACAGAGCACAACTAAATGGTATTTGCTGCTCAGAGAAATGGCTTCATATACAGTAGACAGCATCATTCTCCCCGCTTGTGTTTTCAATAACTATTGTATTTTATGTTCCCAAACATTAGAACAAAATATGCTATAATTTGCTCTAAGCTTCGCAGACCAAAATTCCCTGCGTTCTGCTTTGAATTTCTTTTCCTTGTGTGTGAGATGCAATCTATATGCCCTTTACTGAAAGAGGGAACTCCTTCTATACATGAAATAAAGAATTTTACAATTTTATAGTTTGATCACATCAAGCTTGAATAAACTCAATAATCTTATATATAGGAAATATACTCTACATTCCAGTATGAGTTTGCTCTATTTCAAATACTAGTCTTTAAATTAGTATTTAGCTTTAAGGTTCAGAAAGAAATGATAGGGAGATTAAGTAGCACAGGGACCTTAGGTCAGTGCTCTGTGATAACCTAGATGGGTGGGATGGGGGAGGGTGAGAGAGAGGTCCAAGAGGGAGGGAATATATGTACACACACAACTGATTCACTTTGTTGTATAACAGAGACTAGCACAACATTGTAAAGCAAACACGCCAATAAAAAAATTAATATGTGAACTAAGCAGTGTCTCCTGCCTGTCTATGAGATGTAGGTTTGATCCCTGGGTACGGCAGATAGTCTGTAGCAGAGCATGGCAATCCACTCCGGTATTCTTGCTTGTAGAATCCCATGAACAGAGGAGCCTGGTGAGCGATAGTCCATAGGGTCATAAAGAGGCAGACGCAGCTGAACCGATTTAGCAGCAGAGCAAGCAGTATAAATATTCTAGTCAAGAAATCTCATGCCACAGACAGTTGATATTTTGTTTCAAATCTGAGTGCCTGTGTAATTAAGGGATGAAGTATGGAGAAATATACCAAATGTTTGGTTCATTCACTTTGTATGTACCTGGCGAAACTTGTTTTACATGTAGATACTTATTTAATATTTGCAATCAGTGGTAATTAGGGCCTCCCAGGTGGTGCTAGTAATAAAGAACCCTGCTACAATACTGAAGATGTAAAAGATGTGGGTTCGAATCCTGGATTGGGAAGATACCCTGAAGGCATGGCAACCCATTCCAGTATTCTTGGCAGGCTTGCTATCTAGTTCTTTGCTATGTCCCTTCCCTGTAAGTTATATTGCAAGCAATTAACATTAACTTCTGGGTTTAAAAATTTCCTGTGAAGTAAAATTAATTTTTATTACAAGTGGTTATTACTTAATTTATATTCATATTTATACAGTTTGTGTTTATACATATATATGTATCTTATACTTGTTTGAAGATCTGATGCAGAATTCAGCCACTTCACTCACAGACAGTCTAAACTACATGCAAGCACACACACGTCACAGGAAAATAAACTCAAAATATTAAAAATAATATGAAAATCAAATTGCACTCAGCTTCCTAAATTTATCTTCTCACACTTTTGCCTGAGTTCTTTGGTTATCTACCAAATGGAAAAATATTTACTTCCTATATACATGCTGTAAAAAATAGAAACTGTTTCACACACCATAAAATACATTTGCAACGAATGTTTTCCACACCCTTCTGAGAGGCTACTGGCTTTTAAACATAGTAATTGAATTACACTCAACTGAACTAATTTCATTCGGGCTGATGGGAGTGATCAGACTGGCCTAAAGCTACAAATGAACTGCAAATCTTCTCTAAGATTTTAACTTTTGATCTAAAAACCATGCTCTATCAGTTCTATTAGGTTTCCTTTATTTTAGAAACCACATAATCATTTGCGTTTACGACTACAACTGTTCCCAGCTGTGTTGTAGGAATGCATTAAATGAGACTGTGAAATATAAAAACGAAACTCATCTCCTTTAGTGGCATCAAATAAACCAATAACAGATGAAACCTAATCACTGTCAAAGGTGTAGAAAACAAGGACTTTGAATAGATTTGACCCAAATCTGGACTACCATAATTTCGATCATTTAACATAAAGTGTGATACTCTATAGTGCATAATACATTATCTGTTCTTGTCAAGGACCCCATAAACGTTACCTTCCTATTTAACAGGTATACACAGTAAGAGATTCAATAGATATATATAGTATAACATTGTATAACATAATATGATATGATAAAATACTATATAAATAACTAAATCTATTCAGAAAAATGATAAAGTAAGATTTTTTTGAGATAATCTGTACAGAAATGACTAATTGATCACCACTCAGCTATTTGTGACAAACAGTTCTCTATAGAAACCCAAGTACAAGATATATGTCTTAAGTGTCTTAATGCTTGAGGGATCAACTATAAACAGAACTTTCATGATGATTGAAATGAATGTTAAGTACCGTGTTGAGGTCTGGATAAATAGGTAAACATTGACTTGACATAAAGCTTTCCATGTAAAGTTATGTGCAGTAGAAAATCTATATTTACTGTAATATTTCTATGTTCAACTTAATTTGACATGCCTAGACTGCAAATCCCATATTTTCCTTTGTCATATTACATGGTTAAGAAAAGATGTGATGTGCTTCTATTAGAAATCAGTTTGACAAAAGTAATAAGAAAGCGATGCTTGCTAGTAATAATTTTTCATATACATAATGCAACTTTAATGTCTACTTTTAAGTGTGATGACTATATTTTTCTCATGTGCCTAATTATGGCTATAAAAAGTATTTATAAATTCAAAAATGTAACTGAATGAGCTCTACGCGCGTGTGTGTGTTCAGAAAACAGCGTGAAGAGAAAATTAGCACTTACTGATTTTCTACTATTGCCAGAGAATAAAATTATAAACTAAATGTGTTCTTTACAAATAGTACCTCAAATTCTTGTAAGAAACATACAATAAATATTATTTTATTCTCTTGAATAAAACTTTTGAAGAAACCGAAGCTCCTTTATCCAGTAAGTCATTCAACATTCATTGAGCGTCTTACACACCAAGTACCGTTACTGGTACTGACAGTCCCTGTTTCGGCAGAGAAAGCACGCATGTGTTCTTTACAAGTGCAGTTTAGCTTTTTTACAGCCTTACTGTCAGTTCCAATGGTTTGCAAGCCAGCTAAAGGGATTCATCTCCTTGGTTGTCAAACCCACAGGGCTAGGATGCACAGTATATGAATGAACAGTTAGTATAAGCCCCTCCTCTTCTGTGTCCCTTCCTAGAGGCACAGGCCCCTATGTGATCACTTCCCTTCCTATGTGTAGCTCTTTCTCCGCAGCCTTCGTCGTAGAAGAGTGTTTCTGCCAGTCTTTGGTTTGTTTTCAGTGAGAATTGCTTCACATGTACATGTAATTTTGATGTGTTTCTTGTGGCTCAGCTGGTAAAGAATCTGCCTACAGTGCGGGAGACCTGGGTTCGATCTCTGGGTTGGGAAGATGCCCTGGAGAAGGGAAAGGCTAACCATTCTAGTATTCTGTCCTGGAGAATTCCATGGACTGTATAGTCCATGGGGTTGCAAAGAGTCGGAAGCAACTGAGAGACTTTCACTTTCACTTTGGGAGAGGTAAGCTCTGTATCCTCTACTCCGTCATTTTGATCTTCCCTCCGATACTTCTCTGATTGAGGCTGAGTGTTGCATGCTGAATTTTCATCTGTATGTCACATTTCTTATAGCTTTTTAAAAATACATGCCACAATGAGCATTTGCCAATTTTTGGTTCCCCTGAATCTAGATATACTTCCTAGTTTGGAGTAGTTAGTTCTCCACTGTATGTGGGAAGTGAAATCCACACCCCATCCAGATCTCAGACTCACTAGTTTTGTCACCTAAATTCTACTAACAGCTCTGGGAATTAGGACAGAGATGGATTAGCTGAATTCCCAAAGACGTTGAAATGAGGGCTAGTGATATAGACAGACTTTAACATCTGGCGTACTGTGGGTTAACTACCCTAACATACCCCCACCTGAATCTAGAAAGGTACTTCTTGCCAGACTGCCTTACTTCTCTGGAGTGATAGTTGAAAAATTTCAGCTCAATAACCCACAATACTTATGTTCAATCTTAAAACTAGCAGTTTGCATATAAAGTATCTGCCCAATGGTGTACAGAGTGGAACAGTGGAAGTATAATAAACACAGATGAGATAAAAGCCAAGCTCCTTATTGACAGCTGTGCTGACAGAGCACTGATGGTGCTTAATATTGGTTGTAATATTTGATTCTGATCATGGCTTGCTGCTGCTGCTGGTGCTAAGTTGCTTCAGTCGTGTCCGACTCTGTGAGGCCCCATAGACGGCAGCCCACCAGGCTGTTCCGTCCCTGGGATTCTCCAGGCAAGAACACTGGAGTGGGCTGCCATTTCCTTCTCCAATGAATGAAAGTGAAAAGTGAAAGTGAAGTTGCTCAGTCATGTCTGATTCTTTGCGACCCCATGGACTGCAGCCTATCAGGCTCCTCCGTCCATGGGATTTTCCAGGCAAGAGTACTAGAGTGGGGTGCCATCACCTTCTCCAAATCATGGCTTAAAAGCACTAAATATTCTAAATACTGGCCCTCAAATCCTCCTAGACATACTGAAGGATTTCTCTAAGCTCAGTCTAATTTACTGACCCTCTCTGAGAGTAGCAGGAATATTTCACGTCATGCACATAGTGGACCCTTTTCAGCTGCATTCTTGAGTCACCAGCAGGCCAGGCCCCATCATACAGTGGTATAGGGAAGCTGTCCACCACTGTACTCTTAATTTGCTCCTCTCAAGTAGTCAGCTTACATTAGGGTATCTCCTTGCATGACCTTCCAATACGGCCTTTAGTTAAATAACTATCTTTTGAAGGAACTGGAGAAATGTGATCATCCGTAGTATGGCATTAAGCTTTCTTTTTTCAAAAGAGAAATATGTGAAATATTTTATTTTTTATTTTTATTTTTTATTTATTTATTTACTTTATTTTACTTTACAATACTCTATTGGCTTTGCCATACATCGACATGAATCCACCACAGGTCATTTTGGTTTTCTGAACCAAGCCTCCCAGGAGCTGGTATATTTTGCTCCTTTAAAAAATTGGAAATAAACAATCCCTCTTTGCATTTCTATTACCTAGGCCTTATAAATCTACAATTCTGGTCTTTCCGGCAATAATGACTATTTTTTGAAAGCGGTATAGGTGATTACAAATAGGTTTATGAGCCCCAAATGAAGGTTAACAATCCCATTTAATTTCCTGCTTGGTGGCTGGAATTTTTATTCCCACCCAAAGCATCTCAAAGCCTCAGAGTCCAGAATTCTTCTTTCCTCCACCAATAATGATCCCTCATGTATCAACTGCAAGATTCATCTGATGTTTATGCTTAAAGTCGTTTTACTATTAAAAAAAAAAACCCTCTCTGAAATATTCAGAATGTCATTTGCACTATTCCTGTATCAACCACAGGCAAATATAAGATCATGTTGAGTATGATATTAAAATAAATTGGAGCAGAAATGAAATTCAATAAAATATATATGGACAAATTACATAGAAAGTAAACATAGATTGATAGAGATACATGGATAGAGATACACAGAGAGAGATTCACAATTAGAAAAGATTATTAGAATCACTAATGAAAAAGTTGGTTTCCAACAGAGAGTGAGAGAGCTTAACTTAGAAGAGAATATGTTAATTAAACTCAGTCAGATACACTTTCAAATTTTTTAATAGCCTGAAATTCATGAGATTAAAATAATTTTGAACAAGAGAGAGATATTGTAATGATTTTTTTAAATTTGCCAAATTGAAGAGTAGTTCAACAACAAATGAAAATCTTATAAATTTCTTAGTTTTTCCTCTTCAAAATGTAAAATAAAATTGTAAACCACTTTAAAACAGTATATCAGAAATGGAAAATCTACAATTAATACCATGTCCTCAAAATAGATGTACATTAAAGGAATATAGTTATATAAGTGCTATTTCCATTGTGTATGTCTTGGAAATAAATATTATCAGTATTTAGATAGATGATAACATCTTAAAATCTTCATTACAGTGGAAATAAAAAAAATTAGTTTTTATTTCAAGGCACTTTGGCAAATAAATAATTGAGCATATATAAAAAATCAAATCCCCTATGATTATACAGTGGAAGTGAGAAATAGATTTAAGGGCCTAGATCTGATAGAGTGNATATATATATATATGCTGCTAAGTCACTTCAGTCGTGTTCAACTCTGTGCGACCCCATAGATGGCAGCCCACCAGGCCCCCCCCATCCCTGGGATTCTCCAGGCAAGAACACTGGAGTGGGTTGCCATTTCCTTCTCCAATGCATGAAAGTGAAAAGTCAAAGTGAAGTTGCTCAATCATGTCCGACTCTCAGTGACCCCATGGACTATAGCCTACCAGGCTCCTCTGTCCATGGAATTTTTCATGCAAAAGTACTGGAGTGGGGTGCCATTGCCTTCTCTATAAATAACACTAGAAAAAAATATTTTCAATATATATTGAAGCAATAAGTATTAATACCTATGTTAGTGTTCTAGGGCTGTCACACACACACACACACGCGCGCGCGCGCATGCCATAGACTGGGTGGCTTAAATAGGAGAAATTTATTTTCTAACAATTCTGGAGGCTAGAAATCCAAAAATCTGGGTGGCTTCAGGCTAGTTTTATCTGAGGTCTCTGTTTTTTGGCCTGTGGATGGCTTTCTTCTCCCTGTATCTTCACGTGGTTTTACTTCTGTTCATGCCTATGTCCCCGTCTCCTCTTTTTAAAGAGTGCCAGTCATATTGGCCTAAGGCCTGCACTAAGGGCTTCATTTTAACTTAGTTACCCTTTTCAAAGACCGTATCTCCAAACATAGTCATAATGGGAAATGCCACAGTTTAGAAATTCAACATACGAATTTCAGGGAGGATAAACAATTCTGTTCACAACATCATTATTGCAAATTAAGACCACATAAAACTGATATTACCTGATACAAATGTGGGCAACTGGGAGAAATATGCCTTTCACAAAATTTTTTAAAAATACAGGTTGTTCCTAACAAAATGATAATTTTAATTTACAGTTTTAAAAGAATGCATACTTAAAGTAATGTTGGTATAGTATTCTTTTCTTTTGGGGGTAAAATGAAAGAGAGAGAAGGAAAAGGATGAGAAAGAAAAGGAGAAGGGGAGGAATGCAGAGATTATATAAAAACCCTTAAAAGTTAATGTCTGCCAGTCGTGTCTGAAACTGCAACTCCTCGGACTGCAGCCTGCCAGGCTCCTGTGTCCATGGAGTTCTTCAGGCCAGAATACTGTAGGCTGCCTTTTTCTTCTGCAGGGGATCTTCCCAACCCAGGGATTGAACCCAGGTCTCTCATATTATGGGTGGATTCTTTACTGTCTGAGCCACCAGGGAAGCCTAAAAAACTTTAAGATATATAAATGTTCATTGCTGTACAGTTTATATTTTTAAAATGACATTCTGCATATTTCTTTGTTACCACTTAATTTTCTATAATAATTATGTATTGTTCTTATGATAAGAACAAAAAACAATCCTCTGAAACATTAACAGCATTTTGCTCTCATTCCTTTTGAGAGTAACATGATTTTCAACCATGACAGAGATTTAGTAAAAGAATTTACATGCTGATTGAAGTGAAATACCATGAATATCTTGAGGGGAAGACACTAAGGGAGTCTATGAGAGCTTTAAAATTTCCTTGGGTATATTGCTGATTTTGATAGCTGTAGGTCTATATTCTTAATAAAAATACCACCCCATAGCTGTGGAGCAAATGAGAAGCAGGCTGCCTGGGAAGTTGAGAAGGAAAGCCCCATGGAATAAAACTCTTAGATGTTAGAGTTGGACCTTTGGGGCAGTAAAGGAATCATAAGTCAGCCTCACCAGAGGACCATAGAGGTGTGAAAAATAATCTAATTACTTTTTTGGTGGAAAGTTGCAAAGATAATCAAAAGTGTTTCTAAGGAAAAGGTGACACATAGAAGATGGGAAGATACATTTATCTCTATGATATATACAAGCATCATATAGACAGTATAAACATGTGTAATGTAAAATATATTTTTACCATCAAAGGCACCAAGTTTGCAAATATACATGAGTATTTTTCTATTGATATTTCTAATCACTGTATAACAAATATCAAATAACTTCATAATAATAAACAACAGTTTTTAGTACTTCTTATGTTCACAGAACTGTGAAAATTATTTTGCATATATTTTCTCCTGATATTTGAGTAACAACTCCATGAGATAAATACTTCTGTTTTCTCGGTTCTATAGATGAATGAATTAAACCAGGCTCTCCTGGTGGCTTAGAGGGTGAAGAGTTCGTCTGCAGTACAGGAGACTCAGGTTTGATCCTTGGGTCAGGAAGATCCCCTGGAGAAGGGGATGGCAACCCACTCCAGTATTTTTGCCTGGGAAGTCCCAGAAACAGGAGCATTGTGGGCTAGAGTCCATGGGGTCACAAAGAGTCAGACACAACTGAACAACTAAGCACTCATGAATTAAACCACAGAGGCATTAACTAAGTTTCCCTGTANACCCACTCCAGTATTTTTGCCTGGGAAGTCCCAGAAACAGAGGAGCATTGTGGGCTAGAGTCCATGGGGTGACAAAGAGTCAGACACAACTGAACAACTAAGCACTCATGAATTAAACCACAGAGGCATTAACTAAGTTTCCCTGTAAGACACAGTTACACACTGCCTATATAAGGATTTGAACCTAAACATCCCTTGGGTGACCCATTCTTAACCATTAGAATAGGTGGTTAGTTAATTCATTCAGTAAACAAATGCTAAACAGTACCACGAAGACTTAAGTAAGAAAGTGAAAATGTAATAAAGTGAGAAATAAAGTGAAAAGGTAATAAAATAAGACCGGTAAAAATGAGAAAGTAAATCAAGATGCTGTAATGGGAAAGAGTATTCCTGGCAGAGAGAATAGCAAGTGTGAAAGTCCTGAGGAAGAACTGGCAAGGTGGTCTCTGTGTTTGCAACAGAAGGAACGACATGAACCATAGTAGGGGATCATACAAGGATGAATAATGCTAGATCTGACCGCTTGCCCACAACATGAAATCAGTCTTTACTGTTAATGAGTTGAGACGTGATGGGAATGTTTTGAATATAGAAATAAGATGCTATGAATTCTGTTTTTAACAGGAAACACTGTGATAAATCATTTTTACTAAGTTTTCACTCTCCTTGTGGTATTTTGTATATTGCTACTGCTGCTGCTAAGTCACTTCAGTCGTGTCCGACTCTGTGCAACCCCATAGATGGCAGCCCACCAGGCTCCCCCATCCCTGGCATTCTCCAGGCAAGAACACTGGAGTGGGTTGCTATTCCTTCTCCAATGCATGAAAGTGAAAAGTCAAAGTGAAGTCGCTCAGTCATGTCTGACTCTTAGTGACCCCATGGACTGCAGCCCACCAGGCTCCTCCATCCATGGGATTTTCCAGGCAAGAGTACTAGAGTGGGGTGCCACTGCCTTCTCTGTTGTATATTGAAGTTTTCTCAAATAAATTGAACAGCTGTGTTTTTCTCGAAAACAATTCTGTAGTTGAGAATTTTGTAATGCATCACATGTTTGCCTGTAACAATGGAAGCATGTAAAGATCAGTTGATGAGTTGAAATCTAATAGATTTACTCACAAAATGAGGAAGTGAATCTGTGACCCACTATATACTTCTCCAGTTTCTGACTGCACAGGTGGAATGGGCATATTCTATTCAAATTTGCAAAAATATATTTCATTCTCATAACCTGGAAGAAGACCATTAATATAGTAAGTGGTAAACAAAAAATCTTTATATTGCTCCTTTATATAAAATAATATTACGTATAATAATTATGTATCATATATAATACATACATTGCATATCTATTATAATGTATATAATACATTATATATCATAATGTATATAATACATAAATAATTGCATGTGTGCTATGTGTGTATATATGTATTAATACATGTGTGTTATATGTATGTACACAATATGTATGTACATATGTATATATAATACATACATTATGTAGTATATATAATACACATATGTGTATGATACAATACATACATTATATGTGTATTCTATATAATACATATGTTATATGTGTATTCTATAATATATATGGGGGCTTCCCTGATAACTCAGACAGTAAAGAATCCGCTTGCAATGCAGGAGACCAAAGTTCGATCCCTGAATTTGGGAAGATCCCCTGGAGAAGGGAATGGCTACCCACTCCAGTATTCTTGCCTGTAGAATTTCATGGACTGAGTAGCCTGTAGGGCCACAGTCCATGGGTGGCAAAGAGTAGGACATAACTGAACGACTTCCACTGTTTACAAAACAATTAATTTCTGCATGATTGGAAAAAAGTCCTCAGGCTGCCCTAACATTAACTATTTTTGAAAAGGGAAGAGGAGAATTTCTTTATATTTAGTAGCAATATTACCCGATACATAGTTTTCTGTTGTTGTTGATGTATGTACTTTTAAAAAAAAAAATTATGGTTCTGAAAGAAATTGAAAATACATCAAAATATTTGGGATGCAACTGACACAGTATTGAGAGGAACATTTACAGGGCTATGTGCTTGCAATAGAAAAGAAGAAATATCTGAAGTGAGTAATTTATGTTCCTACCTTAAGAAAACAGAAAAAGAAAAACAAAATAAATCCAAACTGAGCGGAAGGAATAGTAAAGTCACAAATTTATAGAATTGAAAGCAGTCAAGAAAATAAAACTGATTTACTTCTTTGAAATGATCAATAAAATTAATGAACCTTTTGCAGGACTAACCAACAGATACCTATATCTACATCTATCATCTAGAATGTGGATAACATAAAAAATGAAAGAGAGAGCACCACTGCTGAGCCCATGGACGTTAAAATGATAAAATGAGCAAATCTATGCCCAGAAATTTGATAATTTAGATGAAATAGGCAATTTCTTGAAAGATACAAGCTACCAAAATTCATGCAATGAGAGATAATAAAAATTAGCCTACAAAAAATAAAGTACTAAGCCTGGTAGTTTCACTAGTGGATTTTACCAAACATTTGAAGGAGAAATCATGCCAATACTCTGTGTTCTCTTCCAGCAGAGACTGTAACTCATTTTATGAGGCAAGTATCACTGAAACTCCAAAATGAGATAAAGAAATTGTGAGAAAAGAAAATTAAAAACATTAAAAACCATGAACATAGATGTAAAAATCAACAAAATATTAATGAAATCCAACAATTTGTGAAAAGAATTATATGCCATGACAAGTGGGATTTATTATAGTTATGCCAGTCTAGCTCAGCATTTGAAAATCAATCATTACAACCCACGGTATCAGGAGGCTATATAAGAACAATTATTTGATCATTAGTAGATGCTGAATAAGTCTGTGACCAGAGCCAACCTCCATTCATGACTAAAAACTCTGAGCTCAAATACAGGGGGACTTTCTAAACTGGAAAAATTATACATACAGAAGCCTGCAGCAACATCATGCTTTATTTTCAAAGACAGAATGGATACTTTCCCTCCTGGATTGGGAACAAGATGAGAATGTCTGCCCTCACTGTGCTTATTCAGCATGTGCTAGAAATTCTAGCCAGCACAAAAAGGCTAGGCAAGAAAAAGCAAAAAGGACATACAAATTGCAAAGAGAGAAATGAAGCTGTTCTTATTTACAGAGGATGTGACAGCTCTGTAGAACCCTGCCGTTTAATCTCTAAGTCATTTCTGACTCTGCGACCCCATGGACTGCAGCGCACCAGGCTTCCCTGTCCTTCACTATCCCTTGGAGTTGCTCAAACTCATGTGCATTGAGTCAGTGATGCTATCCAACCATCTCATTCTCTGTCACCCTCTTCTCCTCCTGTCCTCAATCTTTCCCAGAATCAGAGTCTTTTCCAATAAGTCAGCTCTTCACATCAGATAGCCAAATTTATTGGAAATTCAGTATCAGTCCTTCCAGTGACTATTCAGGGTTGATTTCCCTTAGGCTTGGCGGGTGTGATCTCTTTGCTGTTCAAGAGACTCTCAACAGTCTCTCCCAGCACCACAGTTTGAAAACATCAATTCTTTGGCATTCAGTCTTCTTTGCAGGAAGATTCTTTATGTCTGAGCCACCAGGGAAGCCAGGGAATACTGGAGTGGTGGCCTAACCCTTCTTAAGGGGATCTTTCCAACCCAGGAATTCAATTTGGGGTCTCCTGCATTGCAGGCAGATTCTTTAACAGATGAACTAACAGGAAAGACCTGGATTTGATCCCTGGATTGGGAAGATCCCTTGGAGAAAGGAAAAGCTACCCATTCCAGTGTTCTGACCTGGAGAATTCCATGAACTTCAGGTTTCAAAGAGTCAGAAATGACTGAGCAACTTTCAATTCAATTCAAATTCAATTCAGTCTTCTTTATGGTCCAACTCTCACATCCATACATGACTCCTGGAAACACCATAGCTTTGATTAGATGCACTTTTGTCAGCAAAGTGATTTCTCTACTTTTTAATATGGTGTCTAGATTTGTCATAGCTTTTCTTCAAAGGGACAAGTGAAATTAAGAGAAAACCCTGAATACTATAAAAAAGAATTATTGTAATAAGTCAATTCAGTGGGGTTTTAGAATACAAGATTAACACAAAGAAAATTAATCTCATTTCTTCATACTAACAATGAATATGTTGATACCAGAATTAAGAACACATTATCTTTTATTGTTGATTCAATGAAAATTGAAGTACTTGGGTTTAAATCTCAAAAAGCATGTATAGAATCTATATGTTGAAGATTAGAAAATCTTGATGGCAGAAATCAAAGAATGCATAAGTAAGTGGAGTGAAATATTATGTTCATGGATTGAAAGACTCAACACAGTAAACTGTCTGTTCTCTCCAAATTTATCTATAGATTTAAGGCAATTCCTTTTGAAATCTCAGCAAATTCTTGTAGACACATTAAGCATATTCTGAAAATGACATGGAAAAGATTAACACTTTAGTATAGATACTAACTATCTGGTATAAGAAAAATAAAGTGAGATTAATAATTCTGCCCATTTGAAGGAATTCTACATAATTATAGTAATCAAGGGATTTTGGTACTTGAAAAGGGACAAATTGGCCAATAGAATAGATCCATGAAACAAGATAGAAAATCTAGAAATAATTCCATGCAGATATGCAATAATGAACTTTGATAAAGATGAAAAAGCAATTCAATAACAAATGATAGCACTTTCCACAAAGAATGTTGGAACAATTGGCTATCTGTATACCAAAAAAAGGGAAAAAAAATCTGGCTAAACCTCATGCTTTATATTAAAATTCACTCAAAATTGTTCATGGAATATTCATTGGAAGGACTGATGTTGAAGCTGAAACTCCAATACTTTGGCCACCTGATGCAAAGAAATGACTCATTTGAAAAGACCCTGATGCTGGGAAAGATTGCAGGGGGGAGGAGAAGGGGACAACAGAGGATGAGATGGTTGGATGGAATCATTGGCTCAATGGACATGAGTTTGAGTAAGCTCTGGGAGTTGATGATGGACAGGGAGGCCTGGTGTGCTGCAGTCCATGGAGTTGCAAAGATTTGGACACAACTGAGCGACTGAACTGAACTGAATACCAAAAAAAGAAAAAAAAAAATCTCTGGCTAAATCTCATGCTTTATATTAAAATTCACTTGAAATTGATCATGGACTTATAAGCAAAACAAACAAAAAATAATACAAATCTTTTACAAAAAGTAGAATGGAAAAATATTAGGGCTGGGCAAAAAATTTATCAGACTTGACCCAAAGTGCAAATGAAAAATTGATAACTTGTTTCATTTTAAAATTGAAATTTTTTATTCTGTGAAAAATTCTATTAAGAGAATGGATTGACAATCTACAAACTGGAAGAAAATGTTTGCAAATCACAATTCTGACAAAGGACTTGCATTTAGAATATAACAAGAGTTCCCCAAACTCAATAATAGAAAATACTATGAATAAATTCAATTAAGAAATTAGCAAAATCATGAAAAGGCATTTAACTGAAAAAGATTTACAGATGGAAGATATGTACATGAAAATATATTCAACAGCATTAACCATTAGAGAGAAACAAAACCAAACAAAATATCACTACATATCTATCAGATGGCTAAAATAAAGAATAATCATANTTTCTTTATAGTCCAACTCTCACATCCATATATGACTACTGGAAAAACCATAGCTTTGACTAGATGGACCTTTGGTGGCAAGATAATGTCTCTGCTTTTTAATATGCTATCTAGGTTGGTCATAACTTTCCTTCCAAGGAGTAAGCGTCTTTTAATTTCATGGCTGCAGTCACCATCTGCAATGATTTTGGAGCCCCCCATAATAAAATCTGTCACTGTTTCCACTGTTTCCCCATCTATTTGCCATGAAGTGATGGGACCGGATGCCATGATCTTAGTTTTCTGAATGTTGAGTTTTAAGCTTATTTTTTCACTCTCCTCTTTCACTTTCATCAAGAGGGTCTTTAGCTCTTTGCTTTCTGCCATAAGGGTGGTATCATCTGCATATCTGAGGTGACTGATATTTCTCCCGGCAAACTTGATTCCAGCTTGTGCTTCTTCCAGCCCAGCATTTCTCATGATGTACTCTGCATAGAAGTTAAATAAGCAGGGTGACAATGTACAGTCTTGATGTACTCCTTTGCCTATTTGGAACCCGTCTGTTGTTCCATGTCCAGTTCTGACTGTTGCTTCCTGCAGGTTGCATACAGATTTCTCAAGAAGCAGGTCATGTAGTCTGGTATTCCTACCTCTTTCAGAATTTTCCACAGTTTTGTGATCCACACAGTCAAAGGTTTTGGCATAGTCAATAAAGCAGAAATAGATGTGTTTCTGGAACTCTTGCTTTTCCCATGATCCAGCAGATGTTGGCAATTTGATCTCTGGTTCCTCTGCTTTTTCTAAATCCAGCTTGAGCATCTGGAAGTTCAAGGTTCAGGTATTGTTGAAGCCTGGAGAAATTGGAGAATTTTGAGCATTACTTTACTGGCACATGAGATGAGTGCAATTGTGCAGTAGTTTGAGCATTCTTTGACATTGCCTTACTTTGGGATCATAATGAAAACTGACCTTTTCCAGTCCTGTGGCCACTGATGACCAAATTTTCCAAATTTGCTGACATATTGAGTGCAACACTTTCACAGCATCATCTTTTAGGGTTTGAAATAATAAATTAAATATTAAAAATATATAAAATAGTTTGAAGTATGTTGTACATTTTCATGGAAACATATACCTCCCTTAGTTTTTAAATATATTGTTAAAATCATCAATTGTTTTTTTTACCTCAGATTTGTTATTATCAGGTAATTCTATCAGTATCATATTTGGAATCAAAAAAATTTTGGCCTTAAAAGTGTTCATTTTTTGTAAAATGATTCATGTGTGATTGACAAATTGGTTACTAGGTGTAATGTTTAGAGGATTTCTCTAAATATGCTTTCAAGTTTCTTAACTGATTTGCTGAAATTTTCTATATTTTTACAGCTAAAATTGTTTTAATGATTATATAGTTGTTTTGTTACACTATCATTATTAGATTCTGGGTGAGTTTGTTATTCCTTGATATTCTTTTGTTAACTTTGCTTTGTAGATTTAAAACTTCACTATGAGGTTAATGCAACGTCTTAATTTTTACCTTTAGTTTTGAAAAAAATGTTTTACTACATAGTAAGTCATAATATTACTCCTATTACTATTTACCCCCATTGATATATTACTCTCAGTCATATTTAACTGAGTATTTTTCCTGATATCAATATTTCCTTTACAGATTTAATTTCGGTTAGTATCTGTTATATATTTACTCATTCATTTATTGTTGCCTTTTTAAGTCATTTAATGCAAACTTGTGCTTCTTTATCCTTTTTTATTTTGGACATTTTAAATGAATTTTATCACTATAGTAAAAAATGGTATTTTTATGTTGATTTGCACTCTGTTTTCTATTGGCCATAAATCGTCTGAACTTAATATTTTCTCATTTCTGACCTTCCATTCATATTAGAATTTAGTTTCTTTTTAAATTAGTTTTATTCAAATATATTTCACTTAATATATGTTTCAGATATATAAAACAGTAAATAAACATTTTTATAGAAAATTCTTCATACAAAGTTGTTATAAAATACTGACTGTATTGTCTGTGCTATACATTACATTCTTATAACTTTATACCTAGAAGTTTGTGCCACCTAATCTCCTTCAACAGTTTTGCCCATACCCCACAGTGTGTGGGAGGAGATGTGTAGTTCTTTCTAGATATTAGTTAAACTTTGCATAGTCTCTATTTATTATAGGAAATATTGATTTACATACATTAAAAAATGTGTTTTATTTTACTAATTTACTTTTAAAGCTCCATTTATGACAGCCTAAGCACCATTTCATTCTGAAGCCTCCTAGATGTTTGTCATCCATGAAGCGACACAGAGTTTATCTATCCAGACACTGAACACACAGCCTCTGCTGGGTTTAGTTCTGGATCTCGCTAAATCTTTAAATAGTATGAAACACCTCCACCCATTCCAGCCTCTCCAAACATATGTTGTGATCTGTTTTCTGTTTTAGCTCCCTATTTTGTTTCTAATATTTTTCACTTTGGCTTTGTGTTCATATCATGATCATAGTATTTTTTTTTTCATGTCTTGGGCCTGTGATTGATGAGGTTTCCTTCTGAAATCACATCACCATCAAAGGGAATTTCAGCCATTCTTGTTACTAAGGCACCATTTTCCTTTCTACTAGCATTTCTTCAGTTACTTGGTAGACCTCATAGAGCCTAGGATTGAGCCTAGGATTCTGCACTTTGAAAGAGCTTCCAGGTGGAGCCCTTGCTGGTGGCCTGTGGACCATACTTTGAATAATAAGGTTTTAAATATCCCCACTTTTTTATCACAGTGACAAGATTAAGTATTTCAAGATGCTGCTTGTTTGACCCAAGATCTCATTATAAGCTTTTCATTCTTTGGGATTGGTCAGACTTGCCCCTGCTTCTGGAATCAGCCCACTTAAGAAAGAGAGTGTGCTGTCATTCGTTTAAAAATTAATTTTGAGGCAGTTAATGGCAGGTATATTTCCATCTCTGTTCTCCTTTGCAATTTAAACAAAATTAAAATCAATAAATGACAAAATGTGTCACTTTACTATTTGCAACTTATGTGTATAAATTATCTTGGATAATCAACTGGAAATTGAAGTTTGTGGATAAAATATATCCCATCAGGCTCCCCCATCCCTGGGATTCTCTAGGTAAGAACACTCTAGTGGGTTGCCATTTCCTTCTCCAATGCATGAAAGTGAAAAGTGAAAGTGAAGTCGCTCAGTCATGTCCGACCCTCAGCGACCCCATGGACTGCAGCCCATGAGGTTCCTCTGTCCATGGGAGTTTCCAGGCAAGAGTAGTGGAGTGGGGTGCCATTGCCTTCTCCCAGCTCATGACCTATAACTAAGTTTATTTTTTAGTTTTCAACTTTACAAGTGTCTATAATGTCAATAAAGCCTTGTTTAAGGGAAGAAGTTTATTTCTGTTTATTTCTCTAGATTTATAACAGAAATTTGTATGCATAATTAATTCTAAGATTTGTAAGACTGTGAGTAATGTATTTTTGCTAACTGCACTAATGTAATTATGAAACCAATGCCTTCCATTCACATTAAACCTAAAAATCATTTATATTTTAAAACCACAAGTCACCCTTGTCTTCTTGTGAATTCCAAAGAAGATGATTTTCACTTGTGGACTTTCGATGATATTTCTGTTGTTTAGTCACTGAGTCATGTCTGACTGTTTGCAACTGCATGGACTGTAGCCCACCAGGCTCCTCTGTCTATTGGGTTTTCTAGGCAAGACTACTGAAGGTGGGGATCTTCCTCACTCCAGGGATATTCTACCTATTCCTTAAATAACCCAGGGCTGTGCCACCTTTTTACTTACCTTACAAATAAAAAGTGGTGTAGCAATGAAGTTTTTATTAAAACAACTAATTTTCAATTTATTTTTTAATTGGAAGTAAATTTCTTTACAATGTTGTATTGGTTTCTGCCATATAATGGCAGTGATACAAATCAGCCATAAGAATACATAAGTCCCCTCCCTCTTGAGCCTCTCTCCCCTCTCCCATTCCCACTTGCCCAGGTCATCACAGAGCATCAGGCTGGATTCCCTCTCTTATATAGCAACTTCCCACTAGCTATCTGTTTTACACATAATAGTGTATATAGATCAGTGCTACTTCCTCCATTCATCCCACTCTCTCCTTCATTACCAAAATGAATGAAGATAGAGGAATGTTGTAACTTCTTACATATCATGCATGTTGCATTCTGGAAAAATCGCTACTTACCTTGTAAGTTTATGGTTAAAAAAAAAACTAAAATATTTTAATTCCCTAGTGAGAGTAACAATTTTTAGCATATTTTACTTTTGTGTTAGAAAGAGTCCAGTTTTTCCTTAGGAGTAATCTTTTACATAATAAAATGGCCTTGAGGAATTCTACCAATGTCATTCACAGACACAAACAAGTCTTTCAGCTTCTTTCGGAATGAGTCATAACTGTGACATTGAAAACTCTTTGACTTATATAAGCATATTCCTTGTATTCATTAAAGTAAAATTCCATTCCCTTTTGCTCTCAGCTCCATATGTCCCTACTCCACTACCAAGTCAGGGATGTAGCACAAGCATCTTGCCCCAAACACGCATTTGCTTATTTTGTATCCTTTCTTGCACTGTGTCACAGAACAGCTGGTTGAGTGGAGCTACCTTCTGTGGCTGTAATTCTATTGCTTGGGGATATTTCCTCCTATTTTTTAATATAAAAATAAATGTTATTTCCCTTTAGACTCCTGGGATAATCTTGTATCATTAATTGTTCTATAGAATAATTATAGAAATTATTAGAATTAGAAAAACTTTGCCAGAATAGACTATTGAAATAGATAATCTTGTGACCATGTTGAAAATATGCTTGCTTTCTGTTCACTATTTAAATTTACCAGCTATCATTTTTAAAAGGCCACATTCTAATATTTTTAACAATTAGGATTACTTAATTATTAAAACTGTATATGGTGTTGATTCAGAAGTAATGCATTAGAATTTCAGTATCTTGTGTAAGAAAAATATTAACGGATTGGAGGCAAGGAATAAAACAAAGAAAAATATATTACTCGCAAATAGCTAGACTACTTTAATATTTAATGGAGTCTATTTTAGAATTTTTTCTAGTGTGTATTTTGGTATGTTTCTTAGCAAAGTATAATTGGTGATTGACTAATTTTGTTAGATGTAATTTTGAGTTTGTTGTGCATGGACCAAAAAGAGCATTTATATTACTATCTTGGAAGCTAGTTTATTTGGCTCTCACATTTCTGTTGCCAAAATAAATGTTTATTTTCTTTACACTAAAATTATGATTTTCGAAAAGCCAGCAATAAAACTCTGGGCGAGGTGGAGGCAAACCCAGAATGAATTCATATACCAGTAACTTAAAATCATTAATTTTTCAATTATATGAACCCCTAGAGTTTGTATTTTCTTTCCAAAGTTTTGAAGTTTCAGCATATTTGTCACTTTTAGTATTCTGTTTACAGTTTGAAGTGAGGTGAAGTCGCTCAGTCATGTCCAACTCTTTGCGACCTCATGGACTATAGCCCACCAAGCTCCTCCATCCATGGGATTCTCCAGGCAAGAGTACTGGAGTGGGTTGCCATTTCCTTCTCCATTGTTTACAGTTTACAGGGCTACAAATAGATAATTGCTTTGGTTTACATTAAATAGCCCAACTGAAATGGCACTTATCAAGCCTTTAAAGTATAAGGCATTTAACCATACCTGAGGTTTTGTCTTTTTGTAATATTTTGAAAGCTTAGCTATTTTGAGAAGAGATGTATAATCCACTGCTATACATGGCCCAGCTAGCTAAAGTTAGTTTGACAGAAAGAGAAGGAAGAGGAGAGAGAGTGGAAGACCACATTAGACAAAGTTCTGTAAAACTCTTTGTGATGCCCCTGGAATAAATCGAGCATGAGAAACCTATCCTAAAGCACCCCGAGGAAACAGTCCTTGTTGATTTATGACCATACAGCTTAGACATAAAAATAACTGAAATATTGTTATAGGACGTGGATAAATAAGAGTGGGAATTGCTATATACCAATATTTCTCGGGAAGAATCATGATTAGAGTACTGCAAACAATCTAACATGTCGAGCTATAAAAAATTTAAGTTGAATCAAAATGCATCAGAGCAGGCAGCACCACAAACTCATTCCTCTTGTTTGAAGGTATAGGTTTGGGCAACTTCTGTGCAAATTCTTAAGAGAGCTCTAAAAGTATGTTTCTGGTTACAGTCTTTTAAATACATTTAGAATATCCATAAACTTTATATAGAAATTATCCAAGAGTAAGTAGCTGGTTTGAATTGAGATATTCTTTCAATGAAGAATAATTTCCCCCTAGCATTAGGTGTAAAATCAGAAATGCGGTAATTAAATCCCCAAATTCAGGTCTCTTATTCTCTTTTTGTTTAGTTATTTTGGAGGAGATAACAAAGGCAAATAACTTGAAAGAGCAGAAACAGAAAAGAAGATGAAAGCCTAAAAGATAGTAGTTTTCCTGTAGACAGTGAAAGGTGAAATGAAAGCCACCATGGATACAACACTATCTCAAGTCACCAATCGTAGTAAAATGAAAGTTAAGATAGATTTCCAATAATATACATCAATGTTTGAAAAAACATAAATTTATCTACTTAAATAAGTATTTTAATGATCTTTCCTTGAAAATAAAAACATTAATATCTTCTGTTTTAATCTAGAACTATGTTGTCCAATATGGTAGCCACTAGCTGTTATGTTTTAGTATTTTAAATGTAACTGATTTGAATTGAGGTATTCTGTAATTATAAAATACACATCCTCCCATTACAAGGACTTAGCATATATTAATTACATTTATATTAATTATATTTTAATATATTGTTTTAAAGAAAATGTTATTAAAATTAATTTTACTAGTTCCTTTTGCTTCTATTATGTGGTAATAGAAAGTTCACTGTTATGCACATGTCCAACATGTGTGACTCCACTTATATTTGTATTGGATAATTTTGGCATTGTGATAAAGATCATAACACGCATAAGTGGAATCCATATCCCAAATATCTCTTGATAAAATTCTGTTCCATTTAACAAACCTTATCGCGCAAAATTATAGACATATATACAATCATCTCTCACGGACAGGGACAGTTGCTTTTTCAAACCAATTATAATGTTAACAGATGACATTTATATAACTTCTCAGAGTGAAGAAACCACCATTAATTAGTCAGAATTCACAAAAGTCAGGGTTTGCAAAGAGTCAGACACGACTGAGTTTCACTTTCACTTTTCACCAGCAAGGATGTGATTTTGAGAGAGCAAAATAATCTTTAGTAAAATGAAACATGATTGTTATCATTTTATTTTAAAAATAAATACTGGAAATTCCTTGGCAGTCCTCTGGTGAGGACTCCATGCTTCCATTGCATGGGACACAGGTTTGATCCCTGGTCAGGGAACTAAGATCCTCCATGCTGTGTGGCCAAGACAATTTTAAAATAAATAAGACTGATCTTACCCTTTGAAGTAGCTTTCCTTCAACTATCTATACTTCTCCTGGGAAACTTAAATAAATGAAAACTCTTCTACAGCTCCAATTTCTTCACCTAATATAGTGTACTTCTTTTCCAGGATTACTTGGGTGTGCGTTTCTTGATGGCAAATTTTATTTTGTCAACAAGAGAAGATTAAAATTATTTGCCAGCTTTGTCATAGTTGAGATATCCTATATAGAATTTTAATGTTTTAGGGCATTTGCACAATGACTATTTTTTGCTTTCTTTTTTTAAACATAATTTTTGATTAGTCAAATGGATTTAAACAGTATATCAGGAAAAAACAATTACATGAACCTGATGACATTATAAAAGTTAATTCCAGTTTTACATACCATATCTAAATGTTTAATAGAGTATAAACTTTGTCTTGCTTTGCCTTAATTGTGAAAGTATAAATATTTGTGGCAAGGCATTTAAAACTCTAGAGATCAGATTGTAGATTAAGGATTAACTCGGGAGCTGACTGTGGCTAAGATCATGAACTCCTTATTGCCAAATTCAGACATAAATAGAAGAAAGTAGGGAAAACCACTAGACCATTCAGATATGACCTAAATCAAATCACTCACGATTATACAGCTGAAGTGAGAAATAGATTTAAGGGACTAGATCTGATAGACAGAGTGCCTGATGAACAATGGATGGAGGTTCCTGACATTGTACAAAAGACAAGGATCAAGACCATCCCCAAGAAAAAGAAATGCAAAATAACAAAATGGGTGTCTGAGGAGTCCTTACAAATAGCTATGAAAAGAAGAGAAGCAAAAAATAAAGGAGAAAAGGAAAGATATACCCATTTTAAGGCAGAGTTCCAAAAAATAGCAAAGAGAGATAAGAAAGACTTCCTCAATGATCAGTGCAAAGAAATGAGGGAAATAATAGAATGGGAAAGACTAGAGATCACTTCAAGTCATTAGAGATACCAAAGGAACATTTCACGCAAAGATGGACTCATTAAAGCACAGAAATGGTATGGACCTAACAGAAGCAGAAGATATTAAGAAAAGGTGGCAAGAATACACAGAAGAACTATACAAAAAAATTTCTTCATGACCCAGATAATCACAATGTTGTGATCACTCTCCTAGAGCCAGACATCCTGGAATGTGAAGTCAAGTGGATCTTAGGAAGCATTACTATGAACAAAGCTAGTGGAGGTGATGGAATTCCAGTTGAGCTATTTCAAATTCTGAAAGATGATGCTGTGAAAGTGCTGTACTCAATATGCCAGCAAATTTGGAAAACTCAGCAATGGCCACAGGACTGGAAAAGGTCAGTTTTCATTCCAATCCCAAAGAAAGGCAATGCCAAAGAATGCTCAAACTACTGCACAATTGCACTCATCTTACATGCTAGTAAAGTAATGCTCAAAATTCTCCAAGCCAGGCTTCAGCAATACGTGAACCATGATCTCCCTGATGTTCAAGCTGGTTTTAGGAAAGGCAGAGGAACAGAGATCAAATTGCCAACACCCGGTGGATCATTGAAAAGCCAGAGAGTTCCAGAAAAACATCTATTTCTGTTTTATTGACTATGCCAAAGCCTTTGACTGTGTGGATCATTATAAACTGTGGAAAATTCTGAAAGAGATGGAAATACCAGACCACTTGACCTGGCTCTTGAGAAATCTGTATGCAGGTCAGGAAGCAACAGTTAGAACTGGATATGGAACAACAGACTGGTTCCAGATAGGAAAAAGAATACATCAAGGCTGTATATTGTCACCCTGCTTGTTTAACTTATACGCAGGGTACATCATGAGAAATGCTGAGCTGGAGGAAGCACAAGCTGGAAGCAAGATTGCAAAAGACACCACCCTTATGGCAGAAAGTAAAGAACTAAAGAGCCTCTTGATGAAAGTGAAAGAGGAGAGTGGAAAAGTTGGCTAAAAGCTCAATATTCAGAAAATACAGATCATGGCAACTGGTCCCATCACTTCCTGGCAAATAGATGGAGAAACAGTGGAAACAGTGAGAGACTTTATTTTGGGGGGCTCCAAAATCAATGCAGATGACTCAAGCCATGCAATTAAAAGATGCTTGCTCCTTGGGAGAAAAGTTATGGCTAACCTAGACAGCATATTAAAAAGCAGAGACATTATGCGTAGAGCTGACTCATTTGAAAAGAACCTGATGCTGGGAAAGATTGAAGGAGGGAGGAAAAGTGGATGACAAAGGATGAGATAATTGGATAGCATCACCGACTCAATGGGTATGAGTTTGAGTAAACTCCGGAAGTTGGTGATGGACAGGGAGGTATGTGGGGTCGTAAAGAGTCATACACAACTGAGCGACTGAACTTAACTGAAGTGAAAGCTGCAGTCACTATCACCTGATATTTTTATGCGTTCAGTCATTCAGTCATGTGTGACTGTTTGCGACCCCATGGACTGAAGTACACCAGGCTTCCCTGTCCATCACCAACTCCCTGAACTTGCTCAAATTTGTGCCTATTGAGTTGGTGGTGCTGTCCAACTATCTCATCCTCTGTCTTCCCCTTCTCTTCCTACCTTCTATCTTTCCCAGCATCAGGGTCTTTTCTAATGGGTTACTTCTTTCCATCAAGTGGACAAAGTATTGGCCATTTTATCAAAATCATCATTTTAGATTGTGAAACATTTGAACTCCCTGCCTGACTGATTGCTTTTGAATATAGTGACCCTGAAATTATTTTACACTAATTAGGGACATATTCAGTGGTTTAAATTGGCACATTGTTGTGTATTATTAACTGTTGCTCTGTTTGCTATGTAAATACTTTGGGTTGCTTCTTTGTACAAGGGATGTATTTTTAAAGGGATAAATAATTTACTTTCAAATTAGATGGCGGCCACTAACTTCATATTAACGTCATGTTCTGTGTAAAACTATGGACTTATCTTTACTTATTCCTTAAGCCCTTCTTTGATCATGTCAGCACTTTCTTCAGTAAGCATTTTTTAAAATTCTCATGTTAATCTGTGCCTGCAAAAATACAGAATGTTATTCTCTCTGAGAAGAAAAAAAATAAAAAAGTATACATGAAATCAAGAGTCCAAGGGAGCAGATAAAAGTCTTGCTTCTCTTGTTTGTGTTCATATGATATTTTCTTATTTATTCTCTTATCTGTATGTTTTTTTCTTACTGTGTGTGCAAAATTTTACTTCTGTTGTCTTATTCATGAACTGACTAGTTTGAACCTATGAGATTTGTCTTTATAAAGGTACTTCCTTGACAACTTGATTAATGCATCCTGGTTCCCACCAAGTTATTCTTTCTTCTATGCAATTGATATTTGCAATTAGATAAAAATACTATAATAAAACTTCCTCAGGTTTTCTGTGAAATAAATAAATGCCAGCATTTCCTAAAAGACTTATCTATCTTATCCCCAGTTAAGGTAACTAGTGTACATTAGAAGGAAGTGATCCTAAAATCAAAACAGAGAGCTATCTATTATGAAAGCATGTGGGGGGTGGGGGTGGGGGTGGTATTGATTAAAGCAGAGCATATACTGCTATGAAACAGCCATTCCCGTTCTAGGAATATAGCTACCAGAAATGTGCATTTGTTTATCAAAAGATAGAGCAGCACTATTCAAAATGGCCCCAAATTGGCAACTACCAAAATGTTCATGCACAGTATTAATGTACACAAGGGGCTTCCCTGGTGGCTCAGAGGTTAAAGCGTCTGCCTCCAATGCGGGAGACCTGGGTTCGATCCCTGGATCGGGAAGATCCCCTGGAGCAGGAAATGGCAATCCACTCCAGTATTCTTGCCTGGAAAATCCCATGGACAGAGAAACCTAGTAGGTTACAGTCCACGGGGTCGCAAAGAGTCGGACACGACTGAGCGACTTCACCTCACCCTCACCTCGTGTAATGTCGTAGAAATTCCACACTGAGTACTGTACAGCAACAAAAGTGAACAAACTAAAACTATGTACAGCAAACTATATGAACCACATGCACACAGTGTTAAACAAAATATACCAGCTGTAAATGCTGCATGCTTTATTATTTCAGTTAAAGAAGGTTCAAAAACAGACAAAACACATCTTTGGTGACAGAAGTCAGAGAGGGTCCCTTGAGGCTGTAGGAATTAAATGACTTGAAATGGGCATAAAAAGAGCTTCTATATAGCTGGAGTGCTATTTATCAGTCAGAGTGCTTGGTACATAGGTGTGTTCAGCCTAGGAAAGCTCATTGGGCTACATATGTGTGATTTAGTCTAATTTCATTTTAGATATTATGATTTAATTAAAGAATCCTTCCCACTCCCTGAAAAAGAGAAAATATTTGATAGACCATGAAACTAGCTATAGTTATTATGGGAAGTTTTAACAGTTTCAGCTTCTCACAAGATAATTGAATAAGACAGAAATTTATTAATGGTATAAAGATGTGATGAGTAGCATAATTAACCCAATTTGACCTAATTTATATGTGTCTCTATCTATCTTACTAGTCAGGATATTTTTAGAGAAATAGAACCAATAGGTTGTATGCATACATGCATTATATATATACACACATACATATATACATATGTATACATGCATATATATATATATATAGAGAGAGAGAGAGAGAGATACATGCACTGAGATACTTATTATAAGGAATTGACTTATGCTATTATGGAATCTACAAAGCCCCTCCCTTCACCTCCATCTATTGTCTGTAAGCTGGAGACCAAGAAAGATAGAGGTTTAAGTTCCAGGCTGAGGAGAGGAAACCAGTGAACCAGCTCAGTCAGTCAGGAAAAGAGAACAGATTATTAGATGTAATATATAGTTTCATTTGACCTAATAATGTTATGTTTCAATCCTGGTAGATTTTTTTCAGCATATCATTTTATTTACTTGTTTACTGTTCAGTAAAGTCAAGTCTGTTACTTCTCTCTCTGCATTGAGTTTCTGATTTTAATTATTATATATTAAAATCTTAGATATCTTATCTTTAAAAAGTTCACCTTTCTTACTTGGGATAATTCTCTGGGATTACGTGTCTAAGAACTTCCTCCTTTCTTTCTAGGAGATCTTGCTTTCTGTGGGCTGCTAACCAATCTTCATGATCCCACTGAATAGACATGTTTTCACACATTAGCCCATAATGCAATATAGATGTNACCTTTCTTAGTTTTTGTAGATTATTGATCATTATGATTTCAATATCTCCTTTATATTTTAAACATTGTAAATAAACTCATATTCTTTAACTTATAATTTGTTTTATCTTTTAGCATTCTGGCCCATTTATTAATTTTAATGATTTCAAAATATCATGTCTCATATTTTTAATTTTTTCTTTGTAGGATATTCTTGAAGTTGTCATTTGAAATTCACTTTTTCAGTTTATTGTTTCTGTCAGGCAATGCACGACACTATTGATTTGGGACAGAACTAAAATAATATATTATTGGTGTGCTTTGAACTATCCCTGGAATATGAATTCATAGACCAAATTCAGGTTCATGTGGACATTTAATTAAGTATTCTTAAGGATTGTTAATTTCATTTTGTGTGTTATGCTCCAAGTAGAATTTTAAAAAGGCGTATATTCCCTCTCTTTATAGGGCAGTTTTTTTTTTTTCTGCAAAATGATGTCTTTTGGGGCTCCAAGTTTTGTAAGAGGTGGAAATGTGGAAATGGAGTGTCTAATGTTGCCTTAACATATTGGCAATACTGAAGTTCTATCTTTTGTATTCTAAGCCAGACATCTGTTAAAACCCAGGCTTTATCTTATCAGATACCTCTAAGGAAAATGCCAGGGGTAGAGCTCACTTCTCTTTCTAGAATAGAGCTTTCTAAATATTTGTGTAATCGATTTTCCTGCCATTGAAACTATGGAATTAAGAAAACAAATTGCAACATATTTCATGGAAAAATATTTTGTATGTTGATTTGGGAAAGTTTCCTCTGAAAATTCTGGCAGAATTTGCTACAGATGTAAGTGAACAATCTTTCTAAAATGTTAATGTGGTTATTTTACCAAAGTGAGTGAAATGTTTAAATGAAATCACTTTGATTTTAGGATAAATTACAAGGTGCTGAGCCTGATGTCTAAGCCAATTTCTCCTGCTTAATATCTTTACATACCAACATGTGCTCTGGATATCACAAGTTTGACCTGTGCACTTGCATTAGTTTACGTATGCCCTGGCCTCCCAGTGCTCCATGTGTGTGCTTTGATAATGCTGCATAATAAATGACTTTAAAATATTGGTAGCTTAAGACATGCATTTTCAAGCATGGATCTGCACATCAGCTTCAGTTTGGGCACATGTTTTGGTGATGATGGTCTAGTTGCTTCTGTATTTCTTAGCTTCTAGTAACATGTCTTATTAAATATAATTATTGAAGTAAATCAAAATAAAAAATACAATATAAGTCAAGACCAAATTCTAAGTATTTATTGAAGCCACCTCACTACTATGTAAATATATATTTAATTGGATTTCATAGGTACTAGTATATAAGTGTCTTGGCAATATGAGTTTAATATCTGTCAGTTAAAAGTGTGTTATTCGCTATGGACTGAATGTGTCTCCCCCTACATTCATACTTTAAGCCCTAATCCTCAGTTTGATGGTGTTTGGAGGTGGGACCTTTCAAGCCCTCATGAATGTGGTTAGTGCATTTATAAGGAGAGATGCGAGACATATGATATCTTTGTCATGTGAGGCTATAGCAAGAAGATAGCCATGGGCAAACCAGGAAGAAGGCTCTCACCAGAACCGGACCATGCTGGCACCCTGGCTTGGAAATCTTAGACTCAAGGATTGTAAGAAATATTTGAATGGCACCCAACCTGCAACATTTTGGTAAAGCAGCCTGAACTGTGATGTTATTTTATAAGAACAGAAACCTAAAATTTATTTTCAGATAAGCAAAAGAAATGATCAAAATTAAATGCATATAAGTCACAGGAGAGTTCATTGTTCAATTTCAGCATTCAGTCACATTCAGTTGTCAATTTAGGCAACTCTTATTATAATTGATTAGTTCTTTAATATGAGCTAATTTGTTATTAACTAAAACTACCAGGCAACTTGAATAAAATGGGTAAAACAGTTTCTGTATATAGATACAATCTGAGAGACATCTTGTTTTCTTGCTAAGAGAATTACAGGGTATACTAATTTCCACAGTGTAATTTATTCACTCGTTAATGTGTGTAGCTAACTTGTGATGTTCTCCTCAGATCTCTTTATTTTATCTGAGAAAAACTATTTTCATCATAAAAATACTACTGAAATAGTATGATGAAAAATGTAGGCTATAATCTGCTAAAACATTTGGAATTTTTTTCAGTGTTGCATGAAGCACCAAAAAAGTATATCCATGTTTAATAGATACTGTTAATTATTAAGGCAACTTCAATGACAGCAATATCATTTCTACATAAGTTAGAGTCATTTTAGTTTAAGAGATAGTATAATATTGTGGGCCTAGCTTATTGACAGTTTATGTATCTTTCTGACATTACTGACACTTCTCTTTCACAAAATTAGAGCTAACCTTTTCCTTATGGAGAAGGAAATGGCAACCCACTCCAGTATTCTTGCCTGGAGAATCCCATGGACAGAGGAGCCTGAGCGGGCTACAGTCCACGGGGTCGCAAAGAGTCAGACACGACTGAGTGACTTCACTTTTCCTTATATCTTTATTGTGTTGCTTAAAGGTGGTTCAGGGAAATAGGAATATATAGTTCTGAGAAATTCTTAAAAGAAAAAAACAAAACCAAGACAGATATGTCCTATTTTTTCCTTTATAAAGATATCAAGATACAGTATAAAACACATGAAATTCGCATCTCTATCTATTTGAAATTATCAAAANGGTCGCAAAGAGTCAGACATGACTGAGTGACTTCACTTTTCCTTATATCTTTATTGTGTTGCTTAAAGGTGGTTCAGGGAAATAGGAATATATAGTTCTGAGAAATTCTTAAAAGAAAAAAACAAAACCAAGACAGATATGTCCTATTTTTTCCTTTATAAAGATATCAAGATACAGTATAAAACACATGAAATTCGCATCTCTATCTATTTGAAATTATCAAAAATCTGTCACTCAGGGTTTGGTGGTCTTAACAAGTTTTGTTTCCTCAGAACTAATTAATATAAAATCAGTAATAATTACACAGCTCTTAGCATCCATCCAGAGTAATGTTTGCAACTACCATGCTGTCTTCCAAATAAAGATCACAGCATATGAAAATGCAAAGACATCACTTTGCTGACAAAGTCCATATAACCAAGTTCAGTCACTCAATTGTGTCTGACTCTGCGACTCCATGAATCACAGCATGCCAGGCCTCCCTGTTCATCAGCATCTCCCAGAGTTCACTCAGACTCACATTCATTGAGTCAGTGATGCCATCCAGCCATCTCATCCTCTGNAATCCATGGAACTCCAAAAGAGTCAGACATTACATAGTGACTATACAACAATAATAGCATTATGGAGACCTCCTGAGGGGTACCATGTTCTTTCACAATCCTGGCACAGAGAGACAGCAAAATTGAACAAAAGTGGGAATTCATTCCAAAGAGATCCACAGGAATTCCCTTAAAGCAATCCTGATGATATCCTTGAACATTGCATGCAAATTGGAATTGGAATAGCTTCACAAATTTTCCTTATAAAGGAAATTTAATGCTCAGAATATAAAGGAAAATTGTAAGTGGGTAAGCATGGGGAGGGTCATATAGAAATCCAAAAATAAACAGGCCTTATACTTTTAGAAAATAACCTAGCACTAGTCAAAAATACAATTTAAATAGGTGCAGGGGGCTTGAAGTATAGTTAGATTAAAGCTGAGACATTTTCTGAAAGCTGCCTACAAGAAAATTGTATGGCATTCTCTATCCAATTCCACAATTGCTCTATCATCCTATATTATACATTGAATTTCACCATGTTCAGCTTGGATCTTGCTTATCTGCCTTATTTGTAACTGCAGAATACGAAGAATACGATTCTCTTTCGTGTGTATACATTTTGATTGTTCAAATCAACCATCTAGTGTTATGAGCTTATTGAAGGCCAGGATGAATAATGTCTTAAAGAGTAGAAGCACAGACTTTTGAACAGGATGGATAGGCTTTCCTTTAAGCTGTTCTACTCCCATCTCTGGGCCTTCAAAGAAGGTAACTTCCAGCCTCTTTGAGTCTATTTCACAGTTAGAGAGGAATAGGAATGACATCAACTACACTTCAAGGTGGCTGTTGTGACTGCAATGTTGAAGGCTTTCAGTTCAGTCGCTGAGTTGTGTCCAACTCTTTGTGACCCCATGAATCGCAGCACGCCAGGCCTCCCTGTCCATCACCAAATCCCGGAGCTCACTCAGACTCACATTCATTGAGTCAGTGATGCCATCCAGCCACCTCATCCTCGGTCGGCCCCTTCTCCTCCTGCCCCCAATCCCTCCCAGCATCAGAGTCTTTTCCAATGAGTCAACTCTTTGCATGAGGTGGCCAAAGTACTGGAGTTTCAGCTTCACCATCATTCCTTCCAAAGATATCCCAGGGCTGATCTCCCTCAGAATAGACTGGTTGGATCTCCTTGCAGTCCAAGGGACTCTCAAGAGTCTTCTCCAACACCACAGTTCAAAAGCATCAATTCTTCAGCACTCAGCCTTCTTCACAGTCCAACTCTCACNCATGATTATCTGGGTCGTGAAGATCTTTTTTGTACAGTTCTTCTGTGTATTCTTGCCACCTCTTCTTCATGTCTTCTGCTGCTGTTAGATACATACCATTTCTGTCCTTTATCAAGGGTTTTTCCATTAGTCGTGTACAGATGTGAGAGTTGGACCACAAAGAAGGCTGAGCACCAAAGAATTGATCCTTTTGAATTGTGATGCTGGAGAAGGCTTAATAATCCCTTGGAATGCAAGGAGATCCAACCAGTCGATTCTAAAGGAAATCAACCCTGAATATTCTTTGGAAGGACTGATGCTGAAGCTGAAGCTCCAATACTTTGACCACCTCGTGGAAAGAGACAACTCATTGTATAAGACCCTGATGCTGGCAAAGATTCAGACCAAGAGGAGAATGGGGTGGCAGAGGATGAGATGGTTGGATGGCATCATTGACTCAATGGACATGAGTTTGAGCAAATTCTGGGAAAAAGTGAAGATCAGGGAAGCCTGGCATGCTGCAGTCCACAGGGTCACAAAGAGTTGGATATGACTTACTTAGGGACTCAACAACAACAACAACAACTGGTTTTATCCCTGAGATTACTGTAAAAAAAAAAGAATTGTAGTCTGTGTTTTTCATAAATGTCTGGATGAGTATTTCCCAAATAATATTTCAAATAACATAGTGTTTAAGGAAATATATTTAATAATTATAGATTTTCACCTAGACTGAGTCTTAATCATCTTTTTAAGCTGTCTGTTGATTNCATCACCTCCACTAGCTTTGTTCGTAGTGATGCTTTCTAAGGCCCACTTGACTTCACATTCCAAGATGTCTGGCTCTAGATTAGTGATCACATCATCATGATTATCTGGGTCGTGAAGATCTTTTTTGTACAGTTCTTCTGTGTATTCTTGCCACCTCTTCTTAATGTCTTCTGCTTCTGTTAGGTCCATACCATTTCTGTCCTTTATCGAGCCCATCTTTGCATGAAGTGTTCCCTTGGTATCTCTAATTTTCTCGAAGAGATCTCTAGTCTTTCCCATTCTGTTCTTTTCCTCTATTTCTTTGCATTGATCACTGAAGAAGGCTTTCTTATCTCTCCTTGCTATTCTTTGGAACTCTGCATTCAGATGCTTATATCTTTCCTTTTCTCCTTGGCTTTTCACCTCTCTTCTTTTCACAGCCATTTGTAAGGCCTCCCCAGACAGCCATTTTGCTTTTTTGCATTTATTTTCCATGGTTGAAGTCTTTACTTTTGTGGAAAAAGCCTCAAACTTTCAATAGCATTTTCATTTTTAATTGACTTTATCATGAAGAGAACTTTTAGGTTCATAGCAAAATTGAGTGAAGGGCACAGGTATTTCTCATATTTCTCTTCTCCCCACTCATAACATCTTCCTTCATTATCACCATTTCTCACAACAGTGGCATACTTGTAGCTGATAAACCTACACTGAAACATCATTTACACCCAAAGTCCATAGTTTACCTTAGGGTTCACTCTCAGGGCTGTGCATTCTCTGGGTTTGAACAAATTTATAATGACATGTTGCTATTGCTGTTCAGTCACTAAGTTGTGTCCAACTCTTTACGACCCCATGGACTGCAGCCCGCCAGCTCCCCTGTCCATGGGATTTCCCAGGCAAGGATACTGGAGTGGGTTGTAATTTCCTTCTCCAGAGGATCTTCCTGGACCAGGGGTCAAAGCTGCATCTCCTGTACATGCAGGCAGTTTTTTTTACCACTGAGCCAGCAGCGAAGCCCCAGAATGACAAGTACCTACCATTAGAGTACCATATAGAGTAGTTTCACTGCCATAAATATCTTCTGTGCTCTGTCTTTTCATCCCTACCCCCAGCTCCTGGCAATCATTAATGCTTTTACTGTCTCCAGTTTTATCTTTTCCAGAATGTAATACAGTTGGACTCACAGGGTATGTAGCATTTTTAGACTGGCTTCTTTCACTTAGTCGTATGCATGTAAGTTTCCTCCATGCCTTCATGGATTGACAGCTCATTTCTTTTTAGTGCTGAGTAACACTCTGTTGCCTAGATGAACCAGTTATTTATCTATACTGCTGACATTCATGTTTATTTCTTCCAGTGTTTGATAACTACTATATTTTTTGAGGGAAAATAGATTTTGAAAGGAAGTTTTCAGGTAGCCCACATCTTGATGTCTTTACAATGCAAAGATGCAGTGTTACAAAACTGGGCTTTTTGACTGAGATGTCCTGGTAACTCTTCTAAAACACCTAACACAGAGACAGTCATCAGATGGTACCCTTAAAAGGGCAACAGTATCTAGAGTCTCAGACTCTGTTTCTGAGCCACTGAATCATCTAAGCCACTTTTACTGAATTTCTGTTTCATTTTCTCCAACTATACAGTGAGGATAATGGTGCCTGCCCTTCCAACCTGACAACGTCCTGTTGATAATCAGAAACAGTATTCATAATTACTCACATTTGAATTGGTTGTTAGCCTTTTGTATGTATTATAAGACTGCCTGCCTTCATATAACTGTGAAAAAAAGTCTATCTAGTAACTGTTAGTCAAAACACTGCTAAATATCTTATGAATTAGATTTCTGTTTGTCCTCACATGTCACTGTTCAATCTCTGAAGGATTTGTAAAGGTCACCCAGCACACAAGTGACGTTGTTGGGACATGAACCCAAGCCGATGACTCTAAATCCAATGTGCTTCCAACCATGGCAGGTGGCCTTTCAAAGAGGAATAATAAATGTGGAAGTGTTAGATTGAACTATATGAAATTCCAGTTTTGCAAGTCAAGAAAAAAACAGCTGAATATCAATTTCATACAATTCCAGTTGATATTTTACAAATATGTAAAGGTTTATACATATGAAAGTTATTGTGATAACTTTGGCTGATTAGCATTGTCTGTAGACCACTCTTATTCACAATAGAATCATTTCCCTTGAATAGTCTCACCACTTAAAACTACATGCATTATTGCTTGCCAATGTGTGTATTTTCTCTTCTATAGCTATATTCTATAGGTGAGGCAGTGCAAGGCAAATGAAATGTATAACACGTTCCAACAGCCCAGGAAATGTGTGAACTGCTGTTTCAAATTGACTGTTTCTTTCTGGCACCCTTTCCTGAAATAATGAACCAAAACATTTCTCTCCATAATAAGAAATGCTTTGTGCCAAAGTGAACTCAGAATTGTCTTTGGGGTTAGATTCCAAGACATTCATTTAACCTTAATGAACAAAGATGAGCTGTTTTTAGATCCCTGTCATAAAATTGACAAGAGCATTAAAATTGACAAACACAACCCAATGAAAACAAATAAGAGTCCTCAAACTCCCCAAAATAATTGTGTCTACACTTTAAAGGTTGGATGGCATCACCAACTCAATGGACATGAGTTTGGGTAAACTCCGGGAGTTGGTGGTGGACAGGGAGGCCTGGCATGCTGCGGTTCAGGGGTCACAAAGAGTTGGACACGACTGAGCGACTAAACTGAACTGAACTCTTTAAAGAGAACATGGACATTTCAAATGGCTCTTTACAGAACATTTTACAAACTTAATACAAAATGCACAATAGTTTGGGGAATAAAGAGAAATCTAATTCTTGATACAATGATCAAGGCTGAAGAAGGATTTGGATATGAAACTGTATTTTTACTGGAATCACATGACATAGTAAATCCAGAGTTTTCTGGAAGCTGTGGATGACTGATGCTTCAGAAGAGATATTAAATAATAAATTACACCTCCAAACAACATCACTGTGCAGTCAACTTTTTTAGCCAAACTGAGTGTCTGAGAACTTGGGAGTAATTATATATAAATTAATTTTCAGGCTCCAGTTGTTTTATGGTCCACACTTGAAATTCTCACTGCTGAGACGGGCTCATAAAAAAGCATCTCATATTTCTAGTATAAAATTCAAAATTTCAATTCATAATTCTTTATGAAGTCTGATTTCTGCAATTGTTTTTAGAGATGCTCCCTAAGAAAAGTCAAAACCTAATTTCTCTTTTAAAGACTTTTACCGAGGTAAAAATTTTTTTAAATACAAATTAAAGCATCTTTTAACTACTTCAATATAAACTGACATTGAATCTAATCTCAGATGTTTTTTAAAATGTCTAGATTGTTGGCACACAGACCTTCTAAACTATATGCACGATATATTTGTATATTATTTATAATGTCATATATGGTTTGTGACTATGTAATTTATAATAAATCCTAAATGGTTTATTTACTTTTTATAAGCCTTGGAGACAAACAATATATTTTTGTAAGACAGAAGTTTTATTAACATTTATTTCTACCCCCCCAAAACAGAGATTTACAAGGCTATACAACATTTTCCTAAATGAGTCTGTTGGATTTATATCTTAGCCACACTGAGAGTATGCAAATCCAGAAGCTAGAATTGAACAGAATAAGGCAAGAGACAAAATACACTAAAATGATTTTCTTTTAATTTGTCTTATTGCTTTCCAACTATGACCTCCACAGAAATATAGGCCCTAGTAAATTTGGTATAAAAGATCTGAAGAGAGAAGCTGGAAAGAGAATACACTACTAGATTAGAAATTAAGAAATATCTTTTCTAGAAATGTGTATTTTTTACTTTGGAGAGAATTTTGAAATGTTTGCCTTCATGCCTAACCATTCATTCAATCATTCATTCTTTCCACAAGCTGTATATTGATCATGTATTGCATAAATAAATGGTAGAAGATGAGAGAACAGAAGAAGAAAGGAGTTTCAGTCCTGAAGAGTTCTTTGTTCAATCTAACTGAAAGAGAATATACAAATTTGAAACCACTGAAGAACATTTCTCCCTTAATAAGGTCTTACGAATGAGGACATGAATGCTTGGAGACACTCAGAAAATCAACATCAAGGAAGTAATCAGAGTATGACCAGCTTCTTGGTGCATTTAACTTGAGTCTTAAAGACAAAGACTCCTCTTTGATCTAGACAATGAATAACATACCTGTCTCACACTTACCTCTTCTCAGATTCATATTATGCCATCTCACTCTCATTCTTTATTTTGCTATGTTTCTAGTAGAACTATCCCATGTTTACCCCAGGAAACCTCTTAATTTTCAAAGTTAAGGTATAAAGCTTCTCTCAACTCTTGTTCATAAAAAACATCGAGTGCAGGAAAGGATCAGACAGGTCAGTACTAACCCCAATTAATGACAGCAATAACACAGAAAAAAGAACTGACTGCTGCTAACAAACCACCACCTTCAGGAGCAGCACTTATAGCACCAGAAGTTCCTAAAAGAAAAAATAAATAAAACTATGGCGAGTGATACTTAGGTAAAACCACAGTAATTAAGGTTAGCAATCTAGTAGGAGAAATCAAGAAAAAAATACAACATGGTGATTTTTCAAGGACTGAGGCGATTCTCAATGAAGACATCCATTTCAAAGCAAGAGGAAATTTTGGCAAAAAGTACAACCACACACAGAATCACCAAGTAGTTCATTAAATAAAATAATAATAATAATGGTTAGACTGTTTTAAATTGCAATGAATCTACCTAGGTAGACTTCTACACCAGGCCACTGTCATAATGGTCTCAAACTGTAAAACATTTTTAAAATTTTGATCTAAGTTTACAAGATACCATATGATGTTTATAAACATACAAGTTATAAAGGAGACAACGAGTAAAAAGNACCTAGGTAGACTTCTACACCAGGCCACTGTCATAATGGTCTCAAACTGTAAAACATTTTTAAAATTTTGATCTAAGTTTACAAGATACCATATGATGTTTATAAACATACAAGTTATAAAGGAGACAACGAGTAAAAAGCTACAGGGCTATCTACCACCTTTATCATGCTTACATATTTATTTCCATCAGATGGACACAGAGAATGTAAAAGTTCAGTGCAAGCTAGGTACAAATCTGCAGACCATCAGCCAGCTATACTGCACTTAGCAGCACTGAGGAAAGTTGACAACTGCAATCTGGACAGCAGGCTGTAAAGCAGGAATCTTTTTTTAAAAAACCAATTTAAGGGTCAGGGAGAGTCACTCTTCTTTTTATCTTTGCATTACGGCAAGAGTAGTAGAATGACACAGGCTTTCTGCATATGCGCTAGAAATAGTCTTTTCCAATTTCACCGTTAAGCAAGTATGATCTCAAAATGTTTAGCATTACCAAAGTGTGTTCATTGTGGGTGGAGGGAGGGATGTGGTCAAGACACATCACTTAAACTCTCATGTCCTGTCTCAGGTTAAGTGTCTAATCCTCCCTGTTCCCGAGGATGGCTGTTTCTCACAGTACCAGCCCATCCTCTGCAACACAACAGTCAGCCTGACCCATGGAAGGATGAGTTGCCTAATGATGTCTGTGTGTTTTCAATTTATTAACACTCTACATGATAAACATAGTCATCGCCTTCCTTAATACATGATAAATGATGTCCTCAGATCACAGGGAAATAAGCTGCCACCATATTTTTTGCCTGATAAGTTCATGCATCATTGTACTTCTGTCTTTAAGGATCTCACCCTAGCCCTCAAAATCAGGGAGAATCTTCTATCTACTCAGAGGACCTGGCCTGTTAGAAAACACTTTTGTTCTTACAGAAAATGGCTATTTGCAGCCCATGAAATACAATGTAAAGCACAGTGAGGGTCAATGCTTACTAATTGTCCATGACTAAAGGACCACGTAATGTCTAGTGACACACAGAATTCCAAATAATGCCTCAGCTCTCCGTGCACACACCAGTCATCAAATATACATTAAAGGAGGCCTGTTTCTAAGAGCACAAACATGGACATCAAGTGTTGTCAAGGAGGCTCTTCTCAAGTGTGAACTATGTTACTGAATTAGCAGTAAATGCATTATTTAGGGAATGGTTATGTTTTGAATATCACACACACACACACANGATGGACAGGGAGGCCTGGTGTGCTGTGATTCATGGGGTCACAAAGAGTCAGACATGACTGAGCAACTGAGCTGAACTGAACTGACTGAAACAAGTTAATTTAAAGAAAACAAAAATCTTGCCAGAGACCACAATGACAACACAGCAATTTTGTGTGTGTGTGAGTGTGAGTGTGAAATTCTTCATCTAAAATCATAGTGCAGAAAAGAAGATAAGACATGTAAAAGGCTCTTAGGCTAAATGTAGAACATAAAGAATTATTCCACCCAAGGGATCTATACTTTTATCTACAGAAAACAAGATAAGGGCCACAATCAGAGAACTTGAAATGTAGGAGTAAGGCTATATTGTTTCTCTGGAGGCTCAGACACCAGTGAGTGAGACTGGAGAGCAAAGAAAGTGCTTCATCTACTAGAAATGCAAAAAGCAGGGCTGGAAATCAGGAGAGCCTTTCTAGTATCTGAAACTCACAGCTTAACTTGGAAGCATAAGAAGATCTCCAGAATCATGCCAGAGCTTAGATCCTAGACTCTGCTAAAGGGAAAGTTTTTATCCCATCTTCAAAATATCTAAAGCCCAGGGTTAACTCATTCTAGTTCAAGTGTAAACAAAACTCAGAATCAAACAACAGTAAATTCTGTCAGCCTTTCTAAGAATGAGCCTTTCTGGAAGCAAACATTGTTTATTTCAATCTTTATTGTTCTTCAGTGCAGCATGTACAACATAGTCAAAAATCATAATGAATATACAAACATTAGGAAAATATAGTCAAGTTGCAATGATCTTTAGAAATAGAAAGAGGTTGCCTTGATGCTGATATTATCACACCAAATTTAAAATGACTAAAATAAAAATGAAGCATTTTGTGAAAGTGTAGAAAGAAATATTAGAGATATGTGAGTGTTTTAGCAGAGATGTAAGAACTACATGAAATAATAAGTAGAAATGCTATTATATACATATATATATATATATATATATCAGAAATAATTCATTTAATGTGCTTAACGTAACAATGGATACAACAGAGGAAAGAAATGTTGAAAAGAATGTATAAAAACAAAAATAAAAATATAAAAGAGGCAAAAGAAATAGAACATCCAAGATATATGAAAAAATATCATGCAGTGTAAAATACGTGTACTTTGAATCTCAAAGGACAGAAGTTGGTGGTGACACAGAAATATTTAAAGAGGTAATGGCAAAGAAAACTTCACAAATCTAATGTAAGATATCAGTCCAGATCCAGGAAGTTCAATGGGTGTTCCAAAATTATGAAGGCTGTTTAGTCATTAAGTCCCGTCCGACTCTTTTGTGACCCTATAGACTGTAGCCCAGCAAGCTCCTCTGTCCATGGGTTTCCCAGACAAGAAAACCGGAGTGGGTTGCCACTTCCTTCTCCAGGAGATCTTCCCAACCCAGGGATCGAAGTCTTATCTCCTGCATTGCAGGTGGATTCTTTACCGCTGAACCACCAAGGATGCAAAAAGTATGAATAGATGGATACAAAACATATATGCTCATATAAAACATATATGCTCATCCATACATACGAACACAGATCACAGCCAAAATGCTAAAATTTGAAGATAAAATCAGATTCTTAAAAGGAAAAATCAGGGGGGAAATGCCTGTTAGGTACAGGATAAATAAATGACTTCTTACTAGAAATAATAGGTAATTTTGAAATACTTTTATTTTGAAAGAGAAAATATAACTCAAATTATCATTATAAGTCTAGTAAAATAATCTATACAAAAACATTCTCAGAGGGAAAAAGCTAAGAAACTGTGTCCCTGATATATCTTTTCTCTAAGAAAAATTGAAAGGAATACTCTTAGCTAAAGTAAAGTATGAAATTCCAAATGTATAAGGATGGATACAGAGCATAGGACAGGAAAAGTGTCCATGAAGAGCACAGGGCTGGGCTAGCAATGGCCTGTTTTTCTCAATTTCTTTAAAAGACTAATAAACCTACTTGTTTTTCTTAATTTCTTTAAAAGACTAATAAGTGACTAAGGCAACGGTATTAACTCTGTGATACAGTATATATGCCAGACATAAAAATCTAACAAAATAGTAGCATAAAAGCTTCTATAAAGTTTTTTATACTGTTTCATGAAGTCACATAATATTGTTCAAAGCTAGTTTAAACACATACAAATGCATATGGTGGAATCTATGGAAACTAACAAAAAGAGATGGAGCTAAATTGTCAATATAGGGTATAAAATCAAGTACTTCAGTGTATACAATTGATTCAACAGAGGTGGTAAAGAACAAAGAACAAATTGCTAAATATCAAACAATAAGAATGGGAAAATCATTTTATGAGACTGTTTGTGCCTCCCCAGAATTCATATATTGAAATTCTAATCTCACGTGACAGTACTAGGACGTGGAGCCTTTGAGAGCTACATATGTCATGAGGGTGGAGCCCTCATGAGTGAAATCAATGCTCTTATAAATGAGACCTCACAGATCTCCCCAGGTGCTTCCACCCTGTGAGTTTGCAAATGAAGGTTTGACGGTCTCCAGCCCATGAGAAGGCCCTCACCTGACACTATGATCTTGGAGACCTAACAGCCTCCAGAACTATGAGACACAGAAGTTTAAAAGTAACCCAATCTGTGGTATTGTGTTATAGCAGCCTGAATGGACTGAGATGGAGGCCAACGTGATGTTTATATCCTAACATGAAAAATATTACAAGAAAAAAAAAATGATAGAACACTCTGCCTCCAGAACATAGATACAAAATTTCTTAAAAAAATATATATATATATTGACAAAACAAAATCAACACTTATAAATTGTAAACTTTGTTATCCCCAAAATTTAAATTTGGTTTAATATCAAAAATTAAATACTTCAAACAAACAAAATACATGAGAAATTATATAAATATCTCAATAACAGGCAAAATTTTGAAAAATTAACACTTGTGTTAAAAAAAAATAAAATAAAACTGATAGCAAAACTAGGATACAAGAGAAACTTCTCAATCTGATGATGAGTATCTGTAAAAAACTTATCAGTAGTAAACATATTTTGCTCCTAAGTGCAGGGTCATGGCATGGTGTTGGCTTTTGCCATTTGCCATTTTCCTGCAGGTGATTAACCAGTGCCATAAAGCAAGATGAATAAAAATTATAAATATTAGAAAATATGAGACAACTCCACTCATGAAAAACATCATTGTCAGTGTTTAAAAATAAAAATTTTATTTGTCACAAATTACCTTTATTTTATTGAAGTATGTCGCTGCTATAACATCTTTGTTGAGAGTTTTTAATCATGAATTGATATTGAGTTTTGCCAGATGCTTTTTCTCCCTTCTTTTGAGATGATCATTTTACTTTTATCTCTCCTTTATTAATGTTGATTGTGGATATTGAACTGTTTTGCATCCTTGGAATAAATCTCACTTGATCTTTTTTTAAAGTACTTATTTATTTTGGCTTTGGTGGGACTCTGTTGCTGTACATGGGCTTTCTCTTGTTGTGATGAGCAGGGGTTACTTTCTGGTTGTGGTGCACAGGCTTGTCATTGCAGTGGTTTCTCTTGTCATGGAGCATAGTCTCTAGATGTGTGAGCTTCAATAGTTGCAGCATGTGGGTTCAGTAGTTGTGGCTCACAGGCTCTAGAGCATGGGCTCAGCAGTTTTAGCATAAGGGCTTATTTGTTCCTCAGCATGTGAAATCTTCCTGGACTGGGAGTCCAGCCAGTATCACCTGCATTACAAGGTGGATTCTTAACCACTGCACCACCAAGGAAGCCCCAGCTTGATCTTAATGCCTCCTTTTTAAGTATTGTTGAATCAGCTTGTTGATATTTTCTTGAGGATTTTTGCAACTATGTTTGTTAGACATGAAAGTGAAAGTATCAGTCACACAGTCCCGTCAGACTCTTTTCAACTCCATTAGACTGTAGCCCTCCAGGCTCCTCTGTCCATGGGATTCTCCAGGCAATAATACTGGAATTGGTTGCAATTCTTTTATCTAGGGGATCTTTCCAACCCTGGAATTGAACCCAGGTCTCCTGCATTGCAGGCAAATTCTTTACTATCTAAGCCACCACATAATTGGCCTATAATTTTTGTTTTTTTGTAGTATTTTTGTTTTGCTGTCAGGGTAATTCTGACCTTATAGAGCACATTTGGACATATTCTCTTCAATTTTTTGAATAGTTTGAGAGGATAGTTATTAACTCTTTTTTAAATGTTTGCAGAATTCCCTTATGAAGCCCTCTGGTCCTTGATCTTTGTTTGTTGGTACTTTTTTGATTACTGATTCAAATCCCATACTAGTCACTGGCTGTTCGGATTTTCTATTTCTTCCTGATTTGGTCTGGAANTAAAAAAAAAAAAGAAAAAACTATGTTCGTGGTTGCCAGGAGCTTGGACTGAAGGAGGCACTGACAATAAAGTAGCATGGAGGAAATTCTTGTTATGAAGGAAATTTTCTAATCATTAGAAATATGATTTTACCTTCTATTCCACACTTTTCTTATGAAAGAAAAACAGTATCAAGTCTGTCTCTTATACACATCTATATATATATACATATATATATATATGCATGGATATATATTCGTGTGTGTTTATATATTACACATACACACTTTTTTTAGTTTTTCTGATTGGTGATTTCCACTATTCTGTTTTCCAGTTTGATTATGCATTCTTCAGTATCACCTAATTTGCTGTTAATTCTTTCTAGTGTATTTTTCATTTACTATATCCTTTAGTTCTTATTGGTTCTTTTAATTTTTTTAGTACTTTGTTGAAGTTCTCAGTGTGTTTCTCTATTCTTTTTTTCTGAGTTCAGCAAGCACTTTTCTTACTACTGCTTTCAACACTTTATCAGGTGAATTACTTATTTCCATTTATTTAGACATTGTATACTCAGTTGCTCTGTCGTGTCTGACTCTTTGGGACCCCATGTACTGTAGTCCTCCAGCTCCTCTTTTTATGGAATTTTCCAGGAAGGAATACTGGAGTGGGTTTTCATTTCCTCCTCCGGGGGATCTTCCTGACCCAGGGATTGAACCCACATCTCCTGCGTCTCCTGCATTGGCAGGCAGATTCTTTACCAGTGAGCCACCTGGGAAGCTTATTCTGGAGGTTTATCTTGTTCTTTTGTCTGGAAAGTACTCTGTCTTCTCAGTCCATTTGAGGTTTGCTGCCTTGGTGGGGTGAGCGGATAGAGTTAGAGGGGCTTGAGCCATAGCCAGGGAGAAGCTGGGGCTTCTTCCGGACTCAGGGACAGTTGTGCCCTGATGAGAGGCAGGACCCAGGCCCCAGGTGCTGGAGCAGGAAGCCTGAGGGAGCCGTGCTTCTCCGCAATGTGATGGCTGTCCTTAAGTTGCTGAGGGCAGAGTGAGAGCTTGAAGCGCTAAAATGGGAAACTGGAGCTACCTCCGTTTCTCCCCAGCACAGTGATGGTCTCTGCTTTGGTCAGGGTTGTTGTTTCAAGGTGAGGCCAGAGAGGCTGAAAGCCACAGTTCTGAGCTTTTCCCTGGCACAGTGGTAAGTCTCTTATTTGGTTGGGGTTGGGTCTGGGGCTGGAGAGGTCACGGCTACAGATGTGAGCTAGCTCAGCTTCTCCCCAGTGCATGTGATGAGATCCCCGCCTTGGCTGGGAACAGTACTGGATGAAGAGGGGCTGTAGCAGAAGCATGCTGCATGCTCTGGGGCATACTTCAGTGGTCCTGGAGGGCCTTCCTGAGCATTGGACTTTTCCCAATCTTCTGGGTTTAGTTTGGAGCAAGCCAGTCTGTCTTCCCAGTCTTCAAAAAAGGGTCTTGGTTTTTAATAGCCCTCCAGTGGCAAGAATACACAGAAGAACTGTACAAAAAAGATCTTCACGCCCAGATAATCACGATGGTGTGATCACTCATCTAGAGCCAGACATTCTGGAATGTGAAGTCAAGTGGGCCTTAGAAAGCATCACTATGAACAAAGCTAGTGGAGGTGATGGCATTCCAGTAGAGCTATTTCAAATCCTGAAAGATGATGCTGTGAAAGTGCTGCACTCAATATGCCAGCAAATTTGGAAAACTCAGCAGTGGCCACAGGACTGGAAAAGGTCAGTTTTCATTCCAATTCCAAAGAAGACAATGCCAAAGAATGCTCAGTTGCACTCATCTCACGTGCTAGTAAGGTAATGCTCAAAATTCTCCAAGCCAGGCTTCAGCAATACGAGAACCATGAATTCCCTGATGTTCAAGCTGGTTTTAGAAAAGGCAGAGAAACCAGAGATCAAATTACCAA
>SJYV01040449.1:40330-90003 GCA_006410875.1 Neotragus pygmaeus | reverse complement strand
ATGTGAGAATTGGACTCTGAAGAAGGCTGAGCACTGAAGAATTGATGCTTTTGAACTGTGGTGTTGGAGAAGACTCTTGAGAGTCCCTTGGACTGCAAGGACATCTAACAAGTCCATTCTGAAGGAGATCGGCCCTGGGATTTCTTTGGAAGAATGATGCTAAAGCTGAAACTCCAGGACTTTGGCCACCTCATGTGAAGAGTTGACTCACTGGAAAAGACTCTAATGCTGGGAGGGATTGGAGGCAGGAGGAGAAGGGGACGACAGAGGATGAGATGGCTGGATGGCATCACTGAGTTGGTGGATGCAAGTCTGAATGAACTGCGGGAGCTGGTGATGGACAGGGAGGCGTGGTGTGCTGCAATTCATGGGGTCTCAAAGAGTCGGACACAACTGAGCAACTGAACTGAACTGAACTGATGCCTCACTGGTTTTCAAGCCAGGCAGGGGGACTCATTTTCTGGTGCTAGACCCAAGGCTGGAGTGCCCAGTATGGGGCTTGAGTCCCTTACTCCTTGGGTAGGATCTCCAAGCCTGTGATACCCCCCTCCTTTTCTCGATCACCCCCCAGCAGTGTGGCTTCCTGAATAGATCAGTTCTCCATTCCTCTTATGAGACTCTGTGTGGTTCTCCCTTGATAACCTTGGTTGTAGAAGAGTCATTCAACTAGTGTTCAGTTCACTCTGAGAGAGAATTGTTCTCCATGCAGTTCTCATTGTGTTGTGTTTGTTGGGGTGGCTGATCTCAGGAACTTCCTACTCCACTATCTTGCATTTCTTTTAGCAATAATTAAGAAGCACACTCGAATTTCTGAATACATACAAGCTGTAACAACATAAAGATGTATACAAGCATTCAGAAAATTTCACACTGCTTTGTCACTGCTTTCTTACTGGATGGAATGTCAACAAAAATAAGAAATCTGCCTTGAAAAAATTGGTGTTCTTATCGGAAACGGTACCAAAATATCACTGGATACTGTAATGTTTTTTGAAATCAAATCAATGCTGTAAGACTCTTTCTCTACTGATTTGCCCTTGAGACAATTATTTGCAAAATATTTCTAAACATATTTGCCTTTTGTTTGAATAAAACATTTTNTGTCGGAAACGGTACCAAAATATCACTGGATACTGTAATGTTTTTTGAAATCAAATCAATGCTGTAAGACTCTTTCTCTACTGATTTGCCCTTGAGACAATTATTTGCAAAATATTTCTAAACATATTTGCCTTTTGTTTGAATAAAACATTTTAAAAATGTAAATATGTTTATATATTTTCAAATTTATATGGTTAGTTAACCTTGTAAGTCAATAAAGATTCTTTTCAACTGGTAACTAAGAGGGTGTGGAAAATGAAACTCCCCTGCTTATTAATTGCACAGCAGTGTGGTTTTCCCAACAGGGTGTCTTTTCTAAGTAGCACTCTACCATCTGCAACCCAGGCAATAAATTCTGAAGATAGATGTAAGAGCAGCTTGAAATCAGGACTTTTCAAAGTGAGAGACATTACTATTCTTTCCAGTATTCTGATATTTGTGTAGTGAAGTAAGACTGTGTAATTATTATATCTTAATACCCTGGGACCAGTGCCTCACTGCTGATGTTTGAAATCATAATGAACTGAAAACCTGAGTTCCTGATAAAATTGCAGACCAAACTATTGTGCTAACAAGTAGCTCTGTTTATTTAAACTTTGGCCATCTATTATAATCAGCTGGGGTTAAAAAATATATANTGAGGGCGGGGCCAGCATAGGGGCGGGGCCAATGTTGGGGCAGGGCCAGGCCGGAGGGGCGGGGCCAGGTCTGAAGTCCAGAAAGGTGGGACCCGCCCCCCTCTTCTTTCGCAGAAGGAAGTAGCAACCCACTCCAGTATTTTTGCCTGGAGAATTCTATGCACGGAGGAGCCTGGTCGGCTGCAGTCCACGGGGTTGCAAACAGTCGGACACGACTGAGTAACTTCGCTTTCACTTTCTTTCCGCTCTTCTTTTGTGCTGATTCGGGATAGACAGAATGATGTCCACCTCCAAGGGCTTCCGTGGTTCTCACAGCCCCTCTTTCACTGCTTCCGTCTTGGACCACAAGACAAACAGGGTGAACTAATCACACTGCACAGATTCCATGTCATTTGTCTGCCTGTGGGTTCCATCTGGTTTTATTTCTTTATTCCCCTTTAGTCCATTCCTCTCCTGCCCTTAGGAAATCATAAAACTGAGTTTACTAGTAAATGTTTTATTTTTATGACATTTTAATCTTATTTATTTGAGTTTATTTATTGAGACTCTTTCGTAAGATTTCATTTTTAGGAAAATCTTGAGTTGTGTTTAATGACCATTTTTTATTCGAATGTGGTCTTGTAAAATGTCCATTGCTGTTTTCTGGGCATATATTTAAACATACACCGATGGCATTCTGTTACGTGTTTCTTCCTGTTTATGACACTTTTTATTTTGACAAATAATTGTGTTTTGAACAGATGCTCATGTTGCTCAGTGCACAGTGGTTCCATCATTTTCCACAACTGCATCATGCTCGGGGGCCACGTCTTCCCCCCACGTTTCCAGGAAGCCTCCAACTCCTGGCCCCACGCACACTCTCAGAGAATATCCTCTTACGTGTCCCTCGTCACATGTGGACCCGAGTCAGCATCTTCCCAGGCAAGTGCTTGGGGGTGCAGGAGGGGGGACATCTGGTCATAGAGTTTTCCTGTATTCAGTCTGACTAAACAGCGCCGGGTTTCTTTCCAGGGTGGCTGCTCCATCCACCCTCCCGCCTGCTGGGCACGGGTGTCCCTGTGTCTCCGTCTCCCTGGCAACACTGGCAGTTGCCAGCTTCCTAATCGCTGCCAGACCATTAGGTATAAACGGATATCACACTGCAGGGTTCATTTGTATGTCCCTCATGGCCAACAATTTGGAATATCTTGGCATATGCTTGTTAGTATTTTGAAGTTTAAATCACTGATGATTATCTAATATTTTCATGCCCATTTATGCGAATTCTTTTTCCCTCGTTGATTTACAAAATTATGGTGTGTATTCTAGATGTTGACTGTTTGCAGGTCTCTAACATTACAAACATATTCTCATATTCTCACCTGTCAGTGGTCCATTAATTTTGTCCATGATTTCCTCCATGAACAGACATCCTTATATGAATGTAATAAAATTAATCATGTTAACGATCTGCCTCATACTTTTAAATTTTGATTAAAATGTAATTCCCAGTCACATGTTCACTAACATCCTATATATTCTGCTGTCTTATTTCCTCTCTTATTTTATTTCCTCTCCTATTTAGGGTTGTGATCCACCTAGACCCACCTTTGTTGGTGGCACTGGGTAAGGATCCAGTCTTACTCCCCCATTTATTCCTCTGTTTACTCCCATCACCAGCTGCACACAAACCCTCCTCTGGACCTCTTTGTGGGGCCAATTTCATCATTTCTTTACAGCTGTCCTGTGAACATGTCACTCAGTTTGTTGGGTCTGCTGCAATATTCCAGCATTTGTTGATTGTGCCCTCTTAGGGGGAAGCCAACCAGAATCACTCAGAACAATGAAAACATCACCACTGAGGACACAAATGTGCAGCAGGCACCCAGCTGCACCCTGCTGGAGGGCATGCCATGAGGTCCAAGAGGCCAGGCCAACCTGGGTCCCAGGAGCAGATGTTCTGGTGAGGACTTGGGGATGAGCGATGTGGTCAGAAGCTCTCTCCAGGGAGCTGATGAGGGACCGGAAGCCAGGCCAGGAGGGGATGAAGCCAAGCAAAGTGCGGTATCCACATGGCTCCCAGTATGTAGGCTCAGTGTATTGGCACTGGAGCATGGCATGTCACCACGTCTGAGGATTGTCCTGAAGGGGGTCTCGGGGGCTGAGTCAGACCTCACATCTGTCAACTGCCATTTGTGAAGGGCAGAATCGTGATGCTCAGTGTATTACAACTGCCTCTGTGGGGTGAGGTGGGAGAACATTAGAGCATTTGTCAGCTTCCTGTGGCACAGATTATTTTCCCCATGACTCACTTTTTTAAGCTACCACCCGGCTCATAGAATCCCTGAAAATTTAAGATGCAAAAGTCAGCTTTCACAAGCGGGCATCTGCTGGCCCCAAGCCATTCCGACCCCTGTGCTGTGGGCATATCTGGCTGAGCAGGCCGAGGCTAGTCCATATCCCAAGAGTAGTACAGGGGCAGCTGGAGCAAGGGGAGAACGCTGACCGAGAGGCTACTGGGGGTGGAGGGGTCCCAGGGGACCAAGTGGAGCCCCAGTTCCCCCGGCTGTGCACCCTTAGGCTTCTCAGGGTGCCGGGCTGCTCACACCAGGTGCTTGTTTTTTCATTTGTATTTTGTTGGGGTGGCATTGGTTTGCATGCTCAGTGACTCAGTCGAGTCACTCTGTGACTGACTCTTTGTGACCCCATGGACTGTAGCCCTCAAGGCTCCCCTGTCCATGGGATTCTCCAGGCAAGAACACTGGAGTGGGTTGCCATTTCCTTCTCCAAGGGATCTTCCTAACCCAGGGATAGAATCAGATCTCCTGCACTGGAGATGGATCCTTTATCGCTGAGCCACTGGAGAACAGTCATATAAGTTTCAAGTGTAAAACTTTATTTTTCTACTTCTGTATACCCTCCAGCATGCTCGTCCCTAAAATTTTAGTTTCCATGTTCAACATACCCTTGATCACTTTCATCCTTCCCACTCCTACCCTTTCCCTTCTGGGAACCACTATCCTGTTCTCTGTATCTATGTGTTTGGTTTGGTTTGGCTTGTTCATTTATTTTGTTTTGATTGTTTGTTTTTTAAATGCCACATATGAGTGAAACCNTGAATTATCACTAAATCCTGTACACCTGGGAGCAATAATCACCCACAGAGAGCTATGCATGATTGGCAGTCTAGAAAAACAACGTCGGTTACCTTGAGCTGTGCGTGTGTGTGTGTGTGCTTATCGCTGAGTTGTGTCTAACTCTTTATGACCCCATGGATTGTAGCCTGCCAACCTCCTCTGACCATGAGATTTCCCAGACAAGAATACTGGAGTGGGTTGCCATTTCTTTCTCCAGAGGATCTTCCTGACCCACGAGTCAAACCCATGTCTCCTGCATTGCAGGTGATCTCCTATGTTGCAGGAGGATTCTTTAGTGCTAATCCACCAGGAATTCCCAACCTTGAGCTACAGAGGACAAAAACTGGAGAAAGTTATAGTAGTCTGTGATTTTACGTACAAAACGTTTTCATGAATTATTTTGTTCTTCTGCCCAAAGATTTATAGCATGAAGAATGCCTAAAAGTAGTGGTTCTCATGTGCGTAAGACTCATTTCTCATTTAAATTATAAAAGGAGTCCTACTCTAGAAATTCCTTGAAGTTGTCCTTTTTGTTGTTGTCTGGTAGCTCAGTCATGTCTGACTCTTTGCGACTCCATAAACTGCAATATGCCTGGCTTCCCTGTCCTTCACTCCCAGAGTTTGTTCAAACTCATGTCCGTTGTGTCAGTAATGCCATCTAACCATCTCATCCTCTGTCACCCCCTTCTCCAGCTGCCTTCAATCTTTCCCCACATCAGGGTCTTTGTTATTTTTTGGCAGGGCTCATGATCTGCTCATCAAATCCAGCTTATTCTGATGTAAGTGGGCCACAGTTAACAATTACATAAACAGTAATCTACAGAGTGATGATGCCCTAGCAGAATAAATTACGTGGTCTAAAAAGGAAATAAAACAGTGTCAAGAAAATTAAAATGTGACACAGAGAAGAAAGGAAATAGGAAACTCTGTTTTTTGATTATGCCTGGTCTTTCTATGGGGAAAAAATGAAACAAAACAAAACAGAATTATCGTTATTTCAGAAAAACAGAGACTCACAGGCAACATCAGCTATAAATCAATAAGGTGAACAAGATTACATCCCGCATGAGCAGCAGCACAAGCAATATGTGTCTTGCTAATGTTAAGATGATGTGTAGGATTAGCTGTATATTTAGGAAAAGTGTTTCCTCTTTGTTCATAGGTGAGGAACAGTTGATTAATTCTGACTCTATGTGATTTAATTCAAATCTTGCTTCAGCTGAATATTTGTTTTGTCTAGTTTCGATGTCACTAGTGATCAAATGTGATTACAATTGGAATTACCTGGGGAGCTTAAAATTGATTCTTTGATCTCATGACTAGAGATATGCAAGGGCAGAGCTTGGACACTGAGAAGTTTTTAGTGTCCATCCAGTGATTATGAAAGTGCAGCAAGTTTTGAGAACTGACTGCTTTAAGTTAAAACTGGCTTATTAGCATTATTGTTCAACTAACTGAGAATTATATGTTGAGAATTGTTTTAAAGCCTGGTTGTTTGTTGTTTAGTCCCTAATTTGTGTCCAGCTCTTTGTGAACCCATGGACTGTAACCCACCAGGTTCCTCTGTCTATAGGATTTCTCAAACAACAATACTGGAGTGGGTTGCCATTTCCTGTCCCAGGGAATCTTCCTGACCCATGGATCTAACCCATCTCCTGCATTGACAGGCAAATTCTTTACTGCTGAGCCACCAGGAAAGCCCTCTTTTAAAGCATATGACCGATTTAAAGAGTCTCAGCTTCATAATACTGTCAAATTACTGTAATGTGGATAATCTGAATCTTTCTTAGGGAAAAGGAAAGCTGCTGTTTTAATTAATGGTAATATGGAATTTTAGGCATACTTTTTTATTTTGCTTCATTTTATTCTGCTTCACAGATATTGAGCTTTTTTTTCTATAAATTGAGATTTTATGCAACCCTGCATCAAGCAAGTTAATCAGTGCCATTTTTAAAATAGGATTTCTCACTTCCTGTCTCTGTCACATTTTGATGATTCTTGCAGTATTTCAATCTATTTCATTGCTTTTATATTTGTAATGGTGATCAGTGATCTTTGATGTTGTTATTACTTGAGGTGTCATGAACCACACCCAGATAGACAGTGAACTTAATAATAAATATTGTCTGTGTTCTGACTGCTTTAACCACCAGCCAATTTCCATCTTCTCAGGCTTCCCTATTCCCTGAGGCATAATGATATTGAAATTAGGCCAATTAATAACACTACTGTGACTTTTCTGGTAGTTCAATGTTAAAGAATCCACCTTCCAATGCAGGAGACACAGTTTTGATTCCTGGTCCAGGAAGATCCCCTGGAGAAGGAAAGGGCAACCACTCCAGTATTCTTACCTGAGAAATCCCATGGACAGAGGAGCCTGGCAGGCTCCATGAAGTTGCAAAAAAGTTGGACACAACTTAGTGACTAAATAACAAACAATAAAAACAGTGGCCTCTAAGTTTCAAATAAGAGTAAAAGTCTTCTCATATATCTGACTGTAAATCAAAAGCTAGAAATGACTAGTGAAGGCAGCCAGTACAAAGTTGAGATAGTGTGAAATCTAAACCTCATGAACCAGTTGGTCAGGTTGTAAACAAAAAGGAAAAGTTTTTAAAGAAAATTAAAAATACTATTCCAGTGAACACACAGGTGACAAGGAAGTGAAACAGCCTTATTGCTAACCTAGAGAAAGTCTTAGCAGTCCAGATAGAAGATCAAACCAGCCACAGTGTTTCTTTAGGTCAAAGCAGGAGCAGTGCCCAAGTCCCTTTAATTATGTGAAGGCTGACAGAGGTGCAGAGGCTATAGAAGAAAAGTGTGAAGCTAGTAAAATGGTTGGTTCAGGAAGTTTAAGAAAAGAAGCTGTCTTCATTGCATAGTAGTGCAAAGAGATGTAGCAAGTGCTGATGTGGAAGCAAGTTGTCCAGAAGATCCAGCTAAGATAATCACTGAAGATGGCTACACTTAGCAACAGATTTCCAGTGCAGATGAAATAGTCTTAGATTGGAAGATGCCACCTCTGACTTTCATAGCTAGAGAGGAAAAGCCAAAGACTGACTTGAAAGTTTCAGAGGAGAGGTGGACTCTCCTGTGCTAGGGTCCAGCCCTGGTGGATCCAGGGAATTCGAAGCGGGGATGGCAGTGGCGAGGAAAAACTTATTTATTAACATAAGATTAGATTAGGAAGAAATAGAGTCGTAGGAAAATTTAATGGAGAAAAGATGCTGAACAACTTGGTTTATGTGGAAAGCCAATAAAGTTCCAGACAAGGAACTTGCACCATCTACACTGGGCCACCGGCGCCTGTTTGAATATCGGAGAGTGCCCCGCCTTGGGCTCTCTCTCTTACGGATCTTAGAAGCTGGGACAAATAAGTAGACATGGCGAGCCTCCACGCCCCAGATGGGAATTCAGCCCAAAAATAAAGAGGAGACACGGGGAACACTAGTCCTTCTAATGACTGGCCCGGCTTCTATTGTCTAGAAAGGCCTTTTATACCTTTTTGATTGTACATAGAGATCAATGGGTAATACAAAAGTATGCAGCATTAGCAGCCCAGACTCTTATCAAGACCAGGCTTTTCTCTCTGCATACCTGTCTTAGGTAATTTACATCATCTTCCGGCCAAAAGGGCCAATTAACATTTTACAGCCTTTTTTCTGATAAGGTTTGTCAAACCAGAAAACTTATTTGTGTTGATCTTCCCAAAGTCTGGTGCCACTCTCAGAAAGCACTAAATAAAGTTACATTCTTACATAGCAAAGATACAGCAATTTATAATAAGTAAAAGGAGTACAGTGATGTATAACAAAAGAAAAGTAATTAACTCAAAAGTCTAGTGTTGCTAACATCAAAACTATTATATATATATATTTCCATATCCCATTTACATTGATTAACATCCTCCCAGGTGCCTAAAAGCTAAAGAATATGGAAGCCTGGCAGTAATCATTGAGTCAACAGTGAAATCCGTCACCAATATGATTTTTAGCTCTTAGAAAAGGCTCTGTATCTTAAGATGCTTTAAGCTTTGTGCTTCTCGTGGTTGGGGTGCTGTAAGCAATTGACAAGATGTAAAAGTCCAGGGAAACCTGTTAGGCAAGCTAGAGAGTTATCAGAGGGGGTTTAACTGAAACATCCCTTTCAAATGCAGAAGACTAAAGCCATGAGTTGACTTTTTCCAGAGAATGTCAGAAGAGTGGAAAAGCACAGTAATAAGGCAGGCAGATTCTTATTTTTGGGGGGTACATGCTCAGGAAATACCAGGGGGAAAACCGAGGCTTGACTTGCCTTGCCCATCAGGCCTCTGCCGCATGACGTTGTCATGGGTGGGATTCCTCACGCTGGCTCCCAGCACTCCTTTTAGGGGTTAATGCAGCTGGTGCTTTTAAGGTGAAGCCAATGATAAATGATAAAGTTTATCATTCTGAAAAGCCAATGGCCTTTAAGAATTATGCTAAATGTAATCTTTCTGTGCTCTATAAATGGAAGAACACACCCTGGATGACAGCACATATCTTTACAATATTGGTTACTAAATACTTTAATCCCACTATTGAAAACTAAAGAGATTTTTTTCAAAGTATTATTACTCATTTGGAATTCATTTGGTTACCCAAGAGCTTTGTGAAAATGTATAATGAGGTTAATGTTGTTTTTTATTGCCTGTTGACACAATATCCATTCTTCAGCCTGAGAATCAAGAAGTAATTTCACCTTTCAATTCTTCAGTTCAGTTCAGTTGCTCAGTCGTGTCTGACTCTTTTCAGCCCCATGGACTGCAGCACACCAGGCTTCCCTGTCCATCACCAACTTCTGGAACTTGCTCAATCTCATGTCCATTGAGTTAGTGATGCCTTTCAACCATCTCATTCTCTGTTGTCCCCTTCTCCTCCCGCCTTCAACCTTTCCCAGCATCAGGGGCTTTTCCAGTGAGTCAGTTCTTCGCATCACGTGGCCAAAGTATTGGAATTTTAGCATCAGTCCTTCCAGTGAGTATTCAGAACTGAATTCAATGAATATTCTCTGTTTTCTTGCCATCTCTTCTTAATATCTTCTGCTTCTGTTAGGTTCATACCATTTCTGTCCTTTATTGTGCCCATCTTTGCATGAAATGTTCCCTTGGTATCTCTAATTTTCTTGAAGAGATCTCTAGTCTTTTCCATTCTGCTGTTTTCCTCTGTTTCTTTGCATTGATCACTGAGGAAGTCTTTCTTATTTCTCCTTGCTGTACTTTGGAACTCTGCATTCAAATGGGTATATCTTCTCTTTTCTCCTTTGCCTTTCACTTCTCTCCTTTTCTCAGCTATATGTAAGGTCTCCTCAGAAAACCATTTTGCCTTTGTGCATTTCTTTTTCTTGGGGATGGTCTCGATCAGTTCTTAACATTTAAGAAATACATTTCATAAAGATATAGCTGCCATAGATAATGATTTCCTCTGATGGATGTTTGAAAAGTCGGTTGAAAACCTTCTGGACAGGATTCACTTCTAGGTGCCATTAAGAACATGTGGTAGGTCAAAATATCAACATTAATAGGACTATGGAAAAAATTATTTCCAACCATTATGGATTGCTCAGAGAAGGTTTCAAGCCTTCAGTGGAAGAAGTAAACTGAAAATGTGGGAATAGCAAGAGAGTGGAGTTAGAAGTGACATCTGAAAGTGTGACTGAATTGCTGCAATCTCAAATAAAACTTCAATGGATGAGGAGTTGCTTCCTTTAGTTGAGCAAGCAAAGTAGTTTACTGAGATGGAATCTACTTCTGGTGAAGATGGTTGTGAAGATTGTTGAAATGACAACAAAGGACTTTGAATATCATAGAAATTTTGTTGATGAGGTAGTGGCGGTATATGAGAAAATGGATTCCAGTTTTGAAAGTATTTCTGTAGGTAATGCTATCAAATGGAATTTGATAATGCTATCAAACAATGCTATAGAGAAATCATTCATGAAAGGAAGAGTCAATCTACGTGGCAAACGTTATTGTTGTCTTATTTTAAGACATTTCTGCAGCTCCCCTACCCTCAGTCCCAGCCTTCAGCAACCACTATCCTGCTCCATCAGCAGCCATCAGCACCGAAGCAACGCTCTCCACCAGCGAAAAGCTTGTAACTTGCTGGAGCCTCAGATGATGGTTAACATTTTTAGCAATAAATTTCTTTTTGATTAAGGTATGTACATTGCTTTTTTAAAGATACAGTGTTAGTGCACAGTTAATGGACTACAGTATAATGTAAGTATAACGTAAAAATGTAATGTGTACATATAATAATGTAAGTATCTGGGGAAACTGAAAATTCCATGTGACACTTCACTGAGATTTTCACTTTATTACAGACTCATAGTGTCTGTGACATATGCCCATATAGCTGGAATTTTGTGCTTTTTACTCTGCTTCCTTGTTTTTCTCTGGCCAGCAAAATGAATCTTTCTGAAGCCAACACTAGAGCATGTCTGTTTCATTTTTCAACAGAACTATTTATACTGGCCTACCTTGAACATCTTTATAAAAAGTCTATAATAAAATCTTTGAATGCCATTTACAGATCTAAGCTTAATGTGTCTGTGATAAATAATAATCACCCTTTGTGTTTGACTCCTTCCTCATTGATCATATTGCAGGTCTATTAGGATTCTTTGACTCCAGTGCCTATTTATTTGCCAAGTATTTAAATGAAAGTCATTTCTAACATTTTGATGATGCTATTTCATTTAAGGGCTTTGGCCATAAGAAATATTTCACTCCTGCAAAATGACGGAAGTAATAGTCTGGCTAATCTAAATAAAAAGTAATATATTTTCTGTTTTTGTGATGTTTAAAAATAGTAACTAGAATCTATTTCTTTTAATCACTTCTATAAATAATTTTCTTCTATAACACTTCTATAATTTTAGTGTTACTTTGCACTCTACCTTTGATATGAGATTAAAACTATATGTGTGTGTCTGTGTATACATATATATATATATACATATATATATATATGTATACACAGACACACACATATGAGTATATACTTTGGGCTTATATAGTATTTGCCACATTTTAAAGATTGGTAAAATATTTTTAAAACAATTCTCTGAGTTGCTATAAATATCAAAAACTCAAAGTAAAATGCTAGTAAAATCCCACCAAAAACCCAGAGTACCTAATATATTTGTCCATTAATAAATAATAGCTCATTAAAGGCAAAATTCTTAAGGCTGTAAAGTAATTGGTAATTTTTAGTTATTAAAATTGTGGGTTTTACATTTATAGTCTTTCTCAATTAAAATATTTTAAATGATATTCAACATGTATAAGCAATACAAGTAAGACAGTATAGCAAACCATATTATAAACTTGTAACAAGGTAGGAGATATGCTATTTTACATATGTATCATAAGCAGTAGGTTGATTATCAGGATACATACCATAAGCCACGAAGAGAACATAATAGCAGCATTCCATTTTACTCATTGGAAAAAAAAAAGTGTAGTTTAGTGTCAGAAAAAGTCTTAAAATTCATATTTCAAAATGAAATACATTCAGTNATATTATAAACTTGTAACAAGGTAGGAGGTATGCTATTTTACATGTGTATCATAAGCAGTAGGTTGATTATTAGGATACATACCATAAGCCACCAAGAAAACATAATAGCGGCATTCCATTTTACTCATTGGAAAAAAAAAAAAAGTGTAGTTTAGTGTCAGAAAAAGTCTTAAAATTCATATTTCAAAATGAAATACATTCAGTAAAGAATGGTAAATTGAAAGCAGAGGAAATCAGAAATTTGAAAGCCAGCTTTTTTCATTTTTTCCTAAAATAATTCTACTAAATGTTCAAAACTTCACAGCAAATGCTATTTACAGACAACACACATTTACTTTCTCCATAATAAACATTTTTGATAAATAGCTAGAACATCAAGGCAAAATACAGTGAAGTATTGGCATTGTTAAAAAAAAAATGTCAAGTTTTCGAGTGCCCACAGAAGCAAAAGAACGTTAAAATGTCAGTATAAAATATAATTAAACTAAGATAAATATGTTTATGGTAGGAAAACAAAGAATAGTAGTAATACATTAAATTATAGCTAGGTTACATACTTACATGAACACACCATTTAAGAAAATAATTTATTTAAAATACAGAAAAGGAGTAAAATTGTCCATTATTTTAGCATATTCATTTTAATGTTACTCATTTAAATGAAAAACATCATTCTAATATGTTGTGAAATATTGCAAATGTTATACTCTTTTATGAGGCCATGGCAATAAATACAAGTTTTGGATTACACACAGTTTATATTTTTTCTCTCCTTTAGATTATAGACAGATTCATTGTAATAAAAGTCTTGGGTTTAGTTGCACTCTGCACAATAAAGGTAAAAAGCTCTAAAAGGAATGTCCAGTATTGAGGCAGTGAGAGCAAGATTCTAGAAAAGAGGAAGGAGGACAAGCAGTTCTCAACTGCATGGACTTCAGTTAAAAGAATTTCTGGCATCCTTACAATGTGCTGGTGTGGAACATCCTTACTTCTTGTCTTTTGTCAACTGTGAAAACGACTGAACTGAAGAAAATTCTGCAGGAGACATTGTGGTGTCCGTTTTAAAGTGGACCACCCTCTCTACTAGCCCCAGCGGAACTCATAGCAGGATTAGGGAGGTCCACCAGGCTTTGATCATGGAGTTCATAGAAGTGAAATAGATTGCCTGATAAATTTNAAATTCTGCAGGAGACATTGTGGTGTCCATTTTAAAGTGGACCACCCTCTCTACTAGCCCCGGCGGAACTCATAGCAGGATTAGGGAGGTCCACCAGGCTTTGATCATGGAGTTCATAGAAGTGAAATAGATTGCCTGATAAATTTTTTGTATGATCTGTATAAGCAGAAAAGTCTAGGTCAAGTGAACAAAAGTCTAACAGGAATCATAAAACCAAAGTCAAAGTCACTCAATTAGTATGAGACCTGAGTCCATTTATAGACTCAGAAGCATTTGAATGAAGGAGAGGCCAGATCTCCTTGAGGACCCTTGTCTGCTGCCAACAATTTATACTGTTAATCCTTTCCCTTCCCTTCCCCAAGGAACCCTTAGCCTTTTATCAGAGTAACTGTGTGCTGGGAAAAGGAGATAATCAGACATTTTTGATAACTGCTAGATATAGGCTCTGAACTGACAGAACCAGGAGACCCAAAATGTCAGTGGGATATGCCAGTCATAGTGGGAGTTTCAGTAGGTCAGGTGATCGGTAGAGTTCATCTCACCATGGGTCCAGTGTTTCTAAACCTGTTTTTTTTCCCTCCAGTTTTGAAATGCACAGTTAGAATAGATGTATTCAGCAGCTGAGAGAACTCCTGTATGGTTCCCTGAATGGTGCAGGTTGGGCTATTATGTTGGAAAAGGCTAATTGGAAGCCAATAGAAATGTCTCTGCATAGGAAAAGAATAAACCAAAAGTAACACCATATTCCTGGAGGGCTTGCAGAGATTCAGTTCAGTTCAGTTCAGTTGCTGAGTCATGTCCGACTCTTTGGGACCCCATGGACTGCAGCATGCCAGGCCTCCCTGTACATCACAAATTCTGGAGTTTACTCAAAGGTGGCTCAGAGATTAAAGNCTGGAGTGGGTTGCCATTTCATTCTCCAATGCATGAAAGTGAAAAGTGAAAGTGAAGTTGCTCAGTCGTGTCTGACTCTTCGTGACCCCATGGACTGCAGCCTACCAGGCTCCTCCGTCCATGGGATCTTTCCAGGCAAAAGTACTGGAGTGGGGTGCCATTGCCTTCTCAGAATGTATTGCTATATATATGCATATTTTCTTATTGCCACTATCATAAATTGTGTAGTTTTCTTAATATCAGGTTTGAATATTCATTGTTAGTGTGTAGAAATACAGGAGATATTTGTGTATGGATCTTGTTTCCTAAAATTTTGATATACTCACCAGTTGGTTTTGATAGTTAATTGTGGACATATATTCCACTGTAATTTGAGAACATACTTTGTGATTATTTTTGTTGACCATTTGTTTCATGTAATGCATTAGTTTTCTTTTCCTGATTTTAGTAGTCTCTGTCTTATCCTTAGAACAGCTTTGTGGTGAGGCATTTCAATATATTTCTCATTGAGTTTTTCCTACACAGAGCTCATTGAGCTTGTTAGCTGCTGCTGCTAAGTTGCATCAGTCACGTCTGAATCTGTGTGACCCCGCAGACTGTAGCCCATCAGACTTCTCTGTCCCTGGGACTTTCCAGGCAAGAATACTGGAGTGGGTTGCCATTTCCTTCTCTGAGCTCGTTAAATGGATAGTTAAATGCTATTCATTGAAATTGGGAAGTTTTTGGCTACTATTTCTTCAAATATCCTTTCTTTTCACCTCCTCCTTCTGGAAAGTCCATTGTGATCATAGTGATCCACTTAATTATGTACCATGTTGCTGAAAGGCTCTATTCATTTTTCTTCTTTTTTGGGGAGATGGGGACATGGTTTCTATTCTTCAGACTGAATAATGGCAGTTAACTCTTCTTCAGATTTACTGATTCATTCTTCAGCCAGCTGATACCAGCTTTTGCAACTCTTAAAATTTTCATTTCCGTTGCTTTATTTTTACTCTTGTATTTTCATTTGTCTGTCTTTTATTGATATACCCTAAGTAATTCTTTTACTTTGTTTTAATTTTTTAGATATGACTTCCAATAAGTCTTTGAACATATTTGTTTGTCTGTGTATTATCCATGCCTTCCTACTCTTTTATAATTATAATATTTTTAAATAATTTAAATTAAAATAATGTGGCAACTCTAGAAAGAAAATTCTGCCCACTTCTCAGAATTTATTATTGTTATTGTTATTTTTTGTTGTTGCTGCTCCTGTTATTTAATGATTTTTCCAGGTCTGATTTTTTAAAGTCTTATTCTTTATCATGTGTGACTGTTGAAGTCTGCTCAGTTAGCCAAGTGATCTGTTAATGATTGGGCAGAGATTTTTATTAAATGCATTGAACCAATAATTCTTTGAAAGTTTTTCAAGATACTTTATGTGTCTGTTGAAGCACAATTTTAATGTTTCAGCAAACAGTAGCTGTGCAGTAACTTTAACTTCCTGCTCATTGTCAACCTGAGGTAAGAGATTAAATCTTATCAGATCTCCCCTAGGCATGGTAAGCCTGTGGATATATGGCCTTCTGGATTCCCAGGGACATGTTGAACCTTTCAGAAACTTCTGTAGACAACTCATTCCCAGGTTTTTCATTTTCAATTTTTTAGCCAGCTGATTGTTAACCACAACTAGTATCTTCACCTCAGGAAGATGTGGTATTATACAATTGCAACTAACTGTTTGCATCAAACATTCTGGAAATATGGATCCTTATTTAGCTTGAGCTCTGAGTTAAATCAAGCAGAGGCAAACTCTGATTTTCCAGGGAGTTGCCAGAGAGCTTAAGTATTGACAATTTTTCTGAGGGTGGAACTTTGTCAGAGATCAAACATGTCCTGACCTCCTTGTTTTAGTCTGTTACTTTTACAATTTTTACGGGTTTCATGTAGATGTTGCTTATTTTATTGGTTACTTCAGAGCTGGAGAGAAGTGGATAATAATATTTCAAGTTAAAACATCACAAAGTTTATTGGTCCTACTGAAATTCAGCTGTTTTCCTTGAATAAACACTCATCTGATTGTTGCAAATTTTAGTTAATTTACAGTTATAAAAAAATTAATTCCAACATTTTTTCACTTCCTTTTGTTTTATAAAGGAGTGGATATTTGCAGTTCTTTCCTCTACCATTCCCTGTCTATTTAAATTCATAATTAAAGTAAGTATAATTAAAATTTCAGTTCCTATGTCATCAGTTCAGTTCAGCTGCTCAGTTGTGTCCGATTCTTTGCAACCCCATCGACTGCAGAATGCCAGACCACCCTGTCCATCACCAACTCCCGGAGTTTACTCAAACTTATGCCTACTGAGTCAGTGATGACATCCAACCATCTAATCCTCTGTTGTCCCCTTCTCCTCCTGCTTCAATCTTTCCCAGTATCAGGTTCTTTTCAAATGAGTCAGCTCTTTGTATCAGGTGGCCAAAATATTGGAGTTTATTAGTCCTTCCAAAGAATATTGAGGACTGACTGACTTCCTTTAGGANTTGTCCCCTTCTCCTCCTGCTTCAATCTTTCCCAGTATCAGGTTCTTTTCAAATGAGTCAGCTCTTTGTATCAGGTGGCCAAAATATTGGAGTTTATTAGTCCTTCCAAAGAATATTGAGGACTGACTGACTTCCTTTAGGATGGACTGGTTAATCTCCTTACTGTCCAAGGGACTCTCAAGAGTCTTCTCCAACACCACAGTTCAAAAGCCTCAATTCTTTGGTTCTCAACTTTCTTTACAGTCCAACTCTCACATCCGTACATGACTCTTGGAAAAACCATAGCTTTGACTAGATGGACCATTTTTTGGCAAAGTCATGTCTCTGCTTTTTAATATGTTGTCTAGGTTGGTCATAACTTTCCTTTCAAGGAGTAACCTTCTTCTAATTTCATGGCTGCAGTCACCATCTGCAGTGAGTTTGGAGCCCCAAAAATGAAGTCCACTGCTGTTTCCACTGTTTCCCCATCTATTTGCCATGAAGTGATGAGACTGGATGCATAGTGATTCATGTCATACTGAATGCTTTCAAACTATCCAACAGTTACATGAGGCTGTTGGTTATCTTATTGGGCAGTAAAGATATAGATCATTTTTTATTACCACAGAACCTTTTGTTAGAGCTGTTTGTTGTGCATTAAGTGATTGTTTGTATAGTAAATAGTAATTACTTATCCTTTCTGAGTAGTTACTTATTATCCTGATCTGCCAGGTCTACTAATATCTGGGTTTCTCACTTCACTGGTCAGGGCAACCACACAACTAACTAACTCTAAGTTGTTTTCTGAGGAGCTATAGAGATAGAATAGAATAAAAAATTGCTTTGTTGAGTAAATTGACTATTGTAGTCAGAAAAGAAAAGTCCATGGAAACCTGATTTTTAAAAGACTTGAAGTCAAAAATTAAGAGTTCAGGCTTGACATTTTCATTTGCAAATTTATAACAATAGGTAATCATTAATGATCAGCTATTGTGTTATGTTCAAAAAGAATCTCATGCTACCTTAAAGCTTTATAGAATATTCCAGGACTCATAGATATTTTCTTTGTGCATGGGAAGGGTAAATGGTGTGATATTTGATACATGTTAGCTATATTCAAAGTCTGATATACACAGTTGGGAGAAATCACAGGGTTCTCCTAAATTTTCAAAGGCTTTTGATATTAATCATCTCATTTTATCTTCATAGCAACTTTAATACTGGTTGTATTTTCACATTGACAGAGAGGTTAATTAGCTAGCCCATAAATGTAGAACTACATATAGGGAAGTTGTTTTGTAGCATATGTTTGCTAGCTTCCAGCCTTTTAAATATAAAATACAGCACCTTGCATAATGTAGCTCAGAACAATATGTCATAATTCCTTGATTCTAGGTTGACATGCACTCAAGTACACATCATTATTTTAATAACAATTTATATCAAGTTCACTATTTAGAAATGTATACTCTTTATCCACATCACTTGGAAGATACATCCAGATTTCAGAAACAGTAAATACAAAAGAAATGTAAAAACACAATCTAAAATGCTTGCAATTTTCAAAATGAAGGATACGACTGAAAAACAAATGTTGTTTTACTTTTTTCTGATCACGATCAAAATTGATATATTCATGTTATGCCAATTGAATTATCTGGGAAGCAGATGGAAATATTTTTTAGGAGTTCAAAACTTTTGTTGGTTAGTAATACCTATGAAAGAAGGGCAATTAGGCAGAAACAGTTATGCTATTTTATAGATATGATGAAGTGTCTGCCAGCCCATCAGGAAGCTCCTGAACAGGAATTATCTTAGTCTTGCTTTGGGTAGAAATGACCAGGCCTTTGTGGTACTGCCTTTCTCAGTCATTAGCTGGGGGTCATCCTTGAAAGAGTATCTGTCAGTTGAGTTCAGTTCAGTCACCCAGTTGTGTCCGACTCTTTGCAATTCCATGAATCACAGCACGCCAGGCCTCCCTGTCCATCACCATCTCCCAGAGTTCACTCAGACCCATGTCCATCGAGTCAGTGATGCCATCCAGCCATCTCATCCAGTCATCCCCTTTTCCTCCAACCCCCAATTCCTCCCAGCATCAGAGTCTTTTCCAATGAGTCAGCTCTTCACATGAGGTGGCCAAAGTACTGGAGCTTCACCTTTGGCATCATTCCCTCCAAAGAACACCCAGGGCTGATCTCCTTCAAAATGGACTGTTTGAATCTCCTTGCTATCCAAGGGACTCTCAGGAGTCTTCTCCAATACCACAGTTCAAAAGCATCAATTATTTGGCTCTCAGCTTTCTTCACAGTCCAACTCTCACATCCATGCATGACCACTGGAAAAACCATAGCCTTGACTAGATGGACCTTTGTTGGCAAAGTAATGTCTCTGCTTTTGAATATGCTATCTAGGTTGATCATAACTTTTCTTTATAAACTTAGCTAAAAAAAAACAAATAGGGCCACCCATGAAGAAGCAAACAGCTAGATACTGCCTGATAGCCACACCCCTGGAAACTGGACAGTGAAAGGGGAGCTTAAAGGAGGACCTGAGTGATGTATCTGCATGTCTGCCACACACATCTGTCACAAAGTTAGAATTGTTAAGCACACAGAAATCATCATGCTGTGGAATTTTTATACTCTGTATAGTTATAAATATCCAAAAAGTCATCACAATGTATACTTCTGTTATTACAAATAATATAAAAATGATATATCTCTGGTAGGAGTTTCTTATAAACTCAAAATTAAATAAATAGATGCTTATGTATTTATAACCTGATGTTAATTACTTACATGTCTGAATCTTCTGAACTTTGGTCAGAGAATTTATATTTAGTAGGCCATATTCCCTAGTAAAAACTGAAGACAAAATAGCATACATTAACATATTTCAATAAATCTAAGCCATTACTATTTGTAAGATGCAGCATTGTGTGCTACTAAAGAAAGCAATCAGTTAAACAATGATGCAGTTGTATTTCGTGACATCCATCATAAGATGTAATAAGATTTCAGAGATGTCAAAATGTAAAAAAATATATAGGATACAGAATCATAGAAATGTGATTCTTATATTTCTATTGGTGACTTCCTCACCTAATAATCATTCGTTTTTCTGCCTAGAAAAAACTCAGTTATGTATTGGAGAGTCTGGCTTATTATATACATTCCAGAACTGCAGACTCTTCTCTTATCCTCCTACTACACTTTCCCTGGCCCTTTTCTGATTTTCCTGCCTTTAATTTTGTGTTTAAATCCTCTGTTATTAGCATAAGCTAACATCTCAGTAACTGTTGTTGTTTGGTTGTTAAGTCATGTCCAACTCTGCTATCCTATGAATTGTGGTGTCCAGGGTCCTCTGTCCTCTACCATCTCCCAGAGTTTGCTCAAATTCATGTCTGCTGAGCCGGTGATGCTATATAACCATCTCATCATCCCCTGCTGCCCGCTTCTCCTTTTGCCATCAGTCTTTTCCAGCCTCAGGGTCCTTTCCACTGAGTCAACAACTCTTCAAGTCTCCACTCTTTCAGGTGGCCAAAGTATTGAAGCTTCAGCTTCCAGTGAATATTCAGAGTTGATTTCCTTTAGGATTGACTGGTTTGATGTCCTTGCAGTCCAAGGGACTCTTAAGAGTATTCTATAGCACCACTTTGAAAGCATCTATTCTTCAGTGCTCAACCTTCTTTGTGGTCCAAGTCTCAAATCTGTACTTGGCTACTGGAAAAACTGTAGCTTTCAGTATATAGACCTTTTTTGGCAAGTAATGTCTCTTCATTGTAATAACTTTATAGATAAAGATTTACTTTTCACTCACTCCTAAGTATCTATGGCATGAGTAGGCCTATGTGTTCAACATAAGTCTTTTAAGGACACAGATAGTTAGAGAAGCTGCCGTCTTGGAAAGGGTTTATGTTGCCTCCAGAGACAGATGGATTTTCTCTTCTGTCTCGGCCCAGAAGACAAATATTAACTTCAATTTACATCTGATTCTTAAAACTATCCCATGGATGCACCTAACAGCAAAGGGCATAAGCATCATACTTTTTTATGTGTCAAGTAAGGGAAGAAGAATTGGAAGAGGTATACTTTCAACCTCTACCACAATTAGTCACATCATTGTAACTCCTTTCCATCTCATTGAATAGTGTCTTTCAGAGGCTTCATGCCTCAGAAGATATGGATGACATAGATTCCACACAGCTGTCCTCTTCTCGAAACGTATGGCTAATTCGTCTATTTGAAGCACAACACTGAAATCTGCTCTCACATTGTTTTGTTGATCCATACTTTCAGTTTTTGGTAAATTTCCTATGCTTTTGTAACTATCTCACTCGTAGTTTCCTCAACTAATCTGAAAAGAACAAAAATCTACACATACATACACACATAAATATATATAAATAATTTACAAATAATAATATTAATAGATGTCAACTTCTCCATTACTTACTAAAGTTATTGAAGTAAAAAAAAAGACAATAGGTTAATATCTTTTCACAAAATAGTTAAAATACTTAAGTCCTTATCAATATTTTGGTCTTTATACATATTCTTATATTTTTGTCATATTCATAATTGTTAATACTACAGTTACTGACATTGCTCCCATATCTAATTTAAACTTTCCTAATAGTCTCCTTATTGAAGCTGAATCTAGTGTACAATTATATTCTTATTTTAAGGAACAAAAACACTTAACCTCTTTTCTGTCTCTATCCAAACTCAACTTGCTAATTAAAGTGGTTCCATTTGGTTTTTGACCAAATCTTGAGTGTAATACTTCTATGATTCAGGTTGTTCAGTACAAATATACCATTTTGATTATACTGTGATATGTTACAGGATCCTTCCTCTGACATATTAAACAAATACTTAAAAATTGGTCTTTATTCAGTGGCCATAATGGACTCACTACCTTATCACTAATTCTGTGATCCATACATTATGATTGTCTTGGAAAGATACATATTCCACTGTTATTCCCAATGTTTTCTATTGTATCCCTCAATTTCTAAAATATAATTTTGTACCTCTAACTCCTGATGGGTTAGTGAACAGGAAAACTGGCAATATGTTAATCTAACCTTTCCACTATACTTATGCCTTAAATAGTGGACCGAATTCTATCTTACTGCAATATCTTTTGTGGCCTGGTTGACTGACTTTTAAAAAATGAGAACAATAAGTTAAATGTAGACAGGTAAGTCTCTCTGAACTGGTAATAAAACTCCTATATTTCCTTTAGCAAAAATACAAAAAGTTTTTACCAAATTGTGGCAAACAAATCGTTTCCATTTGAGGATGAAGTGAAAATTTCATTTACTTTTTAACTTGTAAGCACCAGTGACTGAAACTCCAACCACTAAAGAAAACAAAAATAATAATTAGAAATATTAAATCTTCATTCATTTGTACTAAGTCTTAAAATGAAAGCCTATGAAAGTAATGGGGCTTTCATTTGAATGTTTTGCTTTCTGGTATTGTTGAATTGAAACATAATGAATTATGAGGCCAGGTATACTTATATAGTTTTAAATCCAGTTGCCAGAATTGAATGTTTTAGGAAAGCTACTTAATCTTTTATTTTTTTCCCCTCCCCTACATTTCTATACCTTCTAATGTGTAGTAGGGAAAGGTCTGCTTTAAAGAGTTTCATGAAGGTTATTTTGGACTTTTTTTTTTTTTAAGTACAGACACAATGGCACAAAATCAGTTTTAGAGAAATTCTTTTGTTTGCCTTTGCATTCTATATCAAATCCTAGGATTTGGAATTTATGCTTAAATTCTTACTCCGGTAACAACGTTATCTGTGGAACACTTTAGAGAAATAAAGACATAGGGTAGACCTTTGGACGTAGAGTAATGTAGACAAAAGTTGGTACAAGTCGAATGCAAAGAAGAATTATGTTGAAAAAGAAGTCTTATAAATTGAACACCTATAAAAGGATACAAAAGTTGAGATCTCATTATTATTTGAACTTTGCTAATTATTACTCAAGTTTGTTGGTATTTTCATAGAAATGCTCCTATATACAAATGGAATGATATATGCATAAAACTGTAAAATTTTGTCAAAATATACAAAACTTTTGAACTGTTAGGCAGAAATACTCATTTCTGTAATTCATGAATTCTTCAGATTGTCATTGAGCATTGTTCCATTTAAATCAAATAAATGTTACAGTGATATGTTAGGAGGTTGATCAGTCAGTGATGTCATAGGGACTCCCAAAATAGCTTATCATTTTCCTTAGCAATTTATGTTATTGAAAATAGTGTTATTATACCATTGCTGCATGCTTACATTCTACATATCCATTTTAGGAGCATTAGACAAGTGGCAAGTCTTTTGTTTCTCTAGTTAGTGTGGTTGTTTATGAAGTGTCTCTTCAAGTTTCTACTATCCATGTATCTAGTGGGGTATAAAAATCAGATAGTAACCTGACCCATTTAAAACTTGTTGAATTGTGGTTTTTCTCAACCTAGAAATTATGTTAAATACTTCAGAAATATTTTCACTACACCAGATGAAATAAAATAGTCTAAGTAATTATCCAGGAAGAACATCAGTTGAAAAGCTCTCATTCTTCAGTGTAAAGTAACTGAAATATTTGCTTATTTAGAAAAGATATATTTACAACGATCTCATTTTATTGTGTTCAAAAAGCATTATAGCACAGTTTTGGAGAGCATAGTTATCAATTTAGTTTGATAGACCAGAATTCAATTCCTTATTGAATGAATTGGAGCATACTGTTTAAATTATTTGAATATCTGTTTCTCATCTTTAAAACACAAATATTAAAAGTTTTTTTTGTTGGAATCAAATTATATAATTAAAGTGTATAACACACTGTTAGAACACATTTGGTAAGGGTTTGATAAGCATTCACTGTTGATGCTTTTACATTATCAAGTTATTTTTATTATCAGTTTAGTTTTTAACCCATTTAAAAGGCCACAATCCTGATCCTGAATTAGTTTTAAAAATGGCTTCTGTAAGTGAGTAAAGATGATGATAATCATTTTAATAACTTCTTAAATTCCATATGTCCATTGACCTTAAATGAAACAGACTTACATTTTCTGTTTGTTCATTTTTTTTTACAAGTGGTAACCCTTGTTAGATGTAGTGATTCATGCCTTTATAGAACAGTATTTGAAAGGACTGTATTCATCTTTATACAAAGAAAGGGAAAATTCTCATTCATTTTGCTTTCTATTCATTTACAGTGTTTTTGTGACCCCCACAAACTTTTATTTCATGAGAAAAGAAATTTAAAAACAGTGGATACTCCTTAGAATAATACTTAGAAGCCTATGACTTCCTGTTCTGCACTGCTAAACTTTAAGGCCCTCTTTATCAAAAGAGTCTCATTCTTCCTCCTTTGAAGTTCACTGGAAATTATCTCAGCTTTCTGTCCAGAGAGGTACCTTAGATTCCCTAGCCTAGATGACTCTACCTGCCACATCTATTTCTTGGCATATAGGAGACCTGAAGCAGTAATGTCACTCTGTCTACTGGATCAGCTGACACTCAAGATAAGAAATGATTGTAATTAGGTGCTAAAAGTAATTAATTTGTCATATGGTATTTAACTTCATGATAGGAAGGCAAGAACTCTGGCAGTCAGAATCTATGAGTTGTTACAGAATTTATTTTCTATAGTTATAGATTATCTTGATTCCTAATTCCAGATATTTTTGAAGTGTTGAAGCTATCTCAATGAATGGTATGCAGCTACAGTGTGACATTAACAAGTTTGTAAAACAATGCTTTTGAATGAACACATTAAATATTAAATTTTGGAAGGCCATTAACAGGAAAATTCATGCTGTTCCATAACAAAAAGGAGAAATGCATGAAAAAAAGTACTATGAACTGATTTCCACACAGAGTAATATTATTTGTCAATATTACAAAACAGAATTTTCCTTGGAAAAAAATCTCTGCATTTTATTTTGTAAGTAATGATTATTACCCTTAGACTATTAATCATTTCCCATTTCTTCTGTGTAAGAATCAAAAAGAGAAAAGAGACCTTGTTCTTTGAAATATGTAGTGGAATAATGATATTTCTCAATTTCTATTTTATTCATCCAAGATGATAATGTTACCTATTACAGATAAATCTATAGAAAACTAAGAAAGAATGAGCTCATGGGGTCTATGATGGTTACTTTGAGAATAAAAAAAGATACTTTCTTTCACAATGTTTAAAAAAGGAGAAATATTTGCCTAGAGGAAGGACACTAGGGTAGATTTTAAAAAGACCAGAAATTTTGAATCCTACAGCAAAATATCTGAAAAAGCTAACATAGTTTTTCAGTTATAAAATAAGCTTCGAGGGCTATCTAGTAGTACTTATTACCACTAGAAAGAAAATTAAAGAGCTGGATAGGTTTACTTAAAATTATTTATTTTATACTATTCATTTATTTACAAATAATAGCTTATTTATAGATATTAACTATCATAGTGATTTTGAACAAATGCAAGTTTTTAATCATTTGTCACATTTTGAGCTGTGTTGCCTTTTCATGAATCAGAAGATAGACTATACAAGTAAGTGAGCCAAGAAAAAGGCAATCCTGGAAGGATTTTCCAATGAGTACTACCATGATACCATATTCTAGATTCCATATATATATATATTTTATTTACGGGGCAAGAATAGAGACAAAGACATGGAGAACAAGTATGTGAACACTGTGGGTGGGGAAAGGAGAGGATGAGACACGTTGGGAGGGTAGCTTTGACATATATACACTGTCATGTGTAAAATGGATAGCTTGTGGAGAGCTGCTGTATAGCCCAGGGAGCTCAGCTCAGCGTTCTGTGATGACCTGGAAGAGTGCAGTGGGTTTTGGACAAGAGGCTCAAAAGGGAGAGAATATATGTATACATACAGCTGATTCACTTTGTTGTACAGCAGAAAGTAATACAACATTACAAGGCAATTATATTCCAATTTAAAAATGTTAAAAAAAAAGCACAAAAAATGTACTATTGCCAAAGATGATGGAACAGGTACAGCATAGAAATGTCAAAATGATATTAGTATAGGATGGATATTAAAAGTTATAAGTTTCTTGAAAAACTAAAGTTATCCTCATGATTATAAATGCAATTAGTTAATATAGAGATCAATTGGACTAAGTAAATCACAGAAGGTGTTATTAATGTCATGCTTCATGCTGGTTGCGTGGATGTATGTATATTGTAAATCCACAAATCCAACTTTCAAAATAGCCTTCCACAAAAGTTTATATAAACTAAGATCCCTTTTATACTTTAATATAATTTATAATTCCCAATGTAGATTTTTTCCCTTTTCCATAGTAATTCTGATATGAGAGTGTTGCAGGGGAGAAAGCATGTGTTGGTGTTTGTTATCAAGGGTGTCATATAGAGATCAAAATTTTCTCTCCTGAACCTTTCTCTGGACCCAGTCAAGACATCTAAGAAGGTGCCCCATGAGGGTGGGGGAAACAGACTTTGCTTAATGTCATAACTTCCAAAACCTACATCTGTCCATTAATGATGAGTCAGACACAAGGTTAACAAAACCCTATCTAGCAACTATGCAGAAGGTCACAATTTCCAATTAGGGTTATCTTACTAAAAGGCATCCTCTAAAATGAAAATAAAATGCTGGTATTCTAAAGAACAAGGGAATTCAGATTATGTTAAAGAAAATCCTAATTAAGTAATTAGTGGGTGTGATAAAATAATAACAATATAAGAGGCATCATACATAAAAATCAAGTAAAGAAGTGTAGGTCATGATAGTGAGCCACATGTATGGATTTCCATTTGATCTAGGCTGCTGGACAGTTTAACCTAATTCTATGATATGATTAAAATTGGTTTACTCTAATTTATGAAGATACATTTTAAAATATCCCCAACAAATTTGTTCCTTAAGCATGAATAAAAGTCAATTTATCTATGAAGAAAAGTCAATTTATAACCATGGTGCAAAATTTTGCTTCAACATTTAAATGTGTGACAACACAATTATTTGCCTTGTTCTCTGCAGAAAAAATATCAGGACAGTCCCACTGTGAAATTATTAAAACATATTATTAATGATTCCTAAACTTCCCTGGTGGCTCAGATGGTAAAGTGTCTGCCTACAATGTGGGAGACCAAGGTTTGATCCCTGGGTTGGGAAGATCCTTTGGAGAAGGAAATGGCAACTCACTCTGGTACTCTTGCCTGGAAAATCCCACAGATAGAGGAGGGTGGTAGGCTACAGTCCATGGGGTCGCAAAGAGTCAGATGCGACTGAGTGACTTCACTTTCACTTCACTTAATGATTCTTAGATAGAGACATAATTAGCTAATACCAGATTTGTGACCAATACATAGAGAGAGCTGTGGTATCTTAGCCAAGTTGTTTTATAAACGTATTTGACAAGTTAAATATAGATAAATTGTTGTGAATATATGGCACTTCCCTAAGATTTTTGAATGCATGCCAAGGAGAAACTGTGCAGCTATTAGTAAATTGCTACAGATGGTGACTGCAGCCATGAAATTAAAAGATGCTTGCTCCTTGGAAGAATGGCTATGACCAACCTAAACAGCATATTAAAAAGCAGAGAGAGACATTACTTTGCCAACAAAGGTCTGTCTCATCAAAACTATGGTTTTTCCAGTAGTCATGTATGGATGTGAGAGTTGGACCATAAAGAAGGCTGCTGCTGCTGCTGCTGCTGCTAAGTCACTTCAGTTGTGTCTGACTCTGTACGATCCCATGACGGCAGGCTCCCCCATCCCTGGGATTCTCCAGCAAGAATACTGGAGTGGGCTGCCATTTCCTTCTCCAATGCATGAAAGCGAAAAGCGAAAGTGAAGTCTCTCAGTCATGTCTGACTCTTAGCGACCCCATGGACTGCAGCCTACCAGGCTCCTCCATCCATGGGATATTCCAGGCAAGAGTACCAGAGTGGGGTGCCAGGCTGAGCACCCAGAATTGTTGCTTTTGAACTGTGGTATTGGAGAAGACACTTGAGAGTCCCTTGGACTGCAAGGAAATCAAACCAGTTAATCCTAAAGGGAATAAATCCTGAATATTCATTGGAAGGACTGATCCTGAAGCTCTAATACTTTGGCCACATGATGGAAAGAGCTGACTCATTAGAAAAGACCCTGATGCTGGGAAAGATTAAAGGCAGGAGAAGAGAATGACAGCAGATGAGATAGTTGGATGGCATCACTGACTCCGTGGACATGAGTATGAGCAAGTTCTGGGAGATGGTAAAAGACAGGGAAGCCTAGCATGCTGCAGTCCATGGGGTCGCAAAGAGTCAAACATGATTGAGTGACCGAACAATAAATTAGTAAATTATGTAATGTGTTAGTGCATCATGTGGCATATTTGGTGGACTTATTGCATTATGATTTCTATTGAAAAGATTCTAACAGATCCATAATCTTTATTCATATATAGAAGCTTATTATTACTATCATAAGATATAGATCCCTCCACTGCAGGAGGTGGAGGGTGGGAGTTGGAGATTGAGGTATCTATTCAGGGAAGTGATGTGTGAGTAGATCATCATTCTGTGAGAACTGTGTTGGGATTAAAGGAGCAAGTAGAAAAGATAGCTCCACTTCTTACAAAAATATATGGTACAGTTCAGTTCAGTCGCTCAGTCGTGTCTGACTCTTTGCAACCCCATGGATCACAGCACGCCAGGCCTCCTTTTCCATCACCAACTCCCGGAGTTCACTCAGACACATGTCCATCAAGTCAGTGATGCCATNATTTGACTCAAATCCCATTTCTTTATTCTCTCGGGTCGGGCAATACAGCATTTCTCCTCCTTTCTCCTTCATCACTTTTTCCTATGCGTATTTTATTCCCAGCACTACATGACCATGTATTTTGAAAATCCACTTTTCTGAAAATTAACTTCTTTTGGAATATTTCATTTCTCTATGTCCCATAGTAGAAACTTTCTTGAGAAAAAATAATAATAAATGAGGAGGTGGAAGGAAACTTCCAAAGGTGATGTAGATGTTTATGCTATAGGTTGTGGTGATGGTTTCAAGAGTATATACTTATTTCCAAATTCATCAAGTTGTATTCATTAAATATGTAAAGCTTTTTGTATGCCAATCATACTTCAATAGAGTGGGTTTAAAGTAAGGAAAAAATAGAGTTGTTATTATTCTCTTCCTTTTCTTGATTTTAAAAATAAATAGAAAACTGCATGTATAATAATTGTTCAGCCCAGTGTATTTTCACAAAGTGAACATAGAAGTGTAACCATTTCCCAGATTAGAAAACAAAACAAAACTGTGCCCTTGTACCATCCCAGTAGAACACACCCTGCCTTTCCTTAAGGTAACTTTGTATTCCATGAATAAGCTTTCTGTTTTTAAATATTAGATACATGAAATATTGCAATGGAATAGATTTTTTTTAAAAGTTTAGCCATTCTTTATGTGTGTGATGATATCTCAATGTGGTTTTAGTTTTTATCTCCATGTGACTAGCGTGGTCTAGCAGCTTTTCATAATTGTACCAAATATAATTTAATTGTATAATTATTATATATAATTCAATTATACAATTCATAGTTGTATCTGAATTTGTGAAGTCCCTAAGTACTATGCATCTTTACTTATTTGTAATTCAGCTTCTTTCTTTTTCTTGATTAATAGGCATTTCTATATATTCTGGGAGCAAGTCCTTTGTTAATGATCTGTATATACCTTCTTTAATCTGTGGCTTGCCTTTAAATAATTTAACAATGTCTTTGGATAAAGTTTTTAATTAGACACATTGAGAAAATATTTATAATCTTCTCTTTTAAAATCATTATAAAGGTACTTGTCTATGTTATCTTTTAGAAATCTTTATTGTTTTACCTGTCATATATCAATCTGTAATCCACCTGGAGGTGATGTTTTTGTGGATTGTGGGAGGAGTGAATCAAGATTATTTTTGAAATGACTCAGTTTAATTTATTGAAATGACTGTCATTCTCCCACTGTTTTATGGGACCCACTTTGTTCATAAATGTGTGAGTGGTTTCTGAACTTTCCATGCTGATTATGGTTCTGTATAGCCTTGTGACATTACAACAGTGCTTTAGTAAAATTTTATAAAAAATCTTGATATCCGGTTAGAAAGGTTATCAAGTGTAGTTCTTTATCTTCAGTATCTTATTGCCTAGTCTAGGTCTATTGCATTTTGCATATACATTTTAAATTCAACTTGCTAGTTTCTTTTAAAAAATTCTAAAACTGAGTTGAAAGTTATATTTATTTAGGGGTCAATTTGAGAGGACTTGATATCTTTACACAATTGAGTCTTCAATGTAGGAACATCAACTATTTATACCTTCTTAAATTGTTTTCAGTAATGTAGTACAGTTTTCTAAGTAGTGATATGTACAACGTTCATTATATGCCTATCCACATAATGTATGATTTTTCAATGGTATTTTTAAAATAAATGTTATGCCCTAACTGCTTGTTGATAGTAAACAGAAGTGCACAGTTTTTATGTAGTTTGTTATATGTAATGGCATAAGCCTCTTGGAGGCTAAGGTTTCTATGAGCCTACAGTAATGACAGTAATATATATGTCTGTGGGCGGAAAAAGTATCTTGGAGGAGACAGATTTCATCCACAGAGAAACCAGCTGTTGTTTCATCATTTTCTTCTCTTGAGTTTTCTTTTCATTGCCCATTTCTTCAGAAGTCAGTTCACTACACTGTTGTCAACATAAAGAACAATTCTGTGTTTTGGCCTGTAGCAGACCCTCTTATAGACATCAACAGCAGGGGAAAAAAGTGTTTTTGCCTTTGATGCTGCCAGTGGTTAATCTTTATGAATAGCTCATGCGTATTTTTCATTAATGCATACCAGGGACTCAATGTCTATGCAAACTGTGCAAGAAACAGTTCAGGTGGCAATGGAACAGTATTTACTAATGAAAGATCTCTGACAAAGGAGACTCCTCAGTGTGTCATTCAAAGATGACTGCTGAAAATTGCTCTGTTTTGTGAGATGAATACTTAAAGCCCAAATTAGGCTATCGTTTTCTGGTTATGCATGACATTCTTTCATGCATATGTTTTCATAGATTTAAAGATGGCATAGAAAAATATATAAAATTATACATAAAGTGGGAGAAAAATCTGATTTCTCTGAGCAGGAAAATCTGATTTCTGCAGAGCATGCTATGTGTCATGGCTGGTGGTATTGTAATAGCCTGAGAAGATCGCAACAGTCTAGCAAGAACTGAAGAAGCTGCTGTTAAAAATTGAGTGTGGATCTCCTTCAAAATGAAACAGTCTAATTCCATCTCTGGTGGCCTCCACCAAAGAGGAGGCAGACAATTACAAAGGAAACCAGAAAGGAAAATAAAAGAACCATAGAAGAATTAAAATACTTTGGAGACACAGTTGGAACAATGCCTTATTCCTGCTTTGAAAATAAAGTTCTGTAATAAAAGACCCTTTTATAGATATGCAGATATAGTTTTACCAAATTGTATCAGTTGCTTTCAATCTCTAACACTTGTTTAGGATGTGTACCTAATTACCTACTGTGAGGAACAAAAGTATAAGAAATGTTATGTTTGAATATAGTGATACATTTGGGATTTTATAGAAGAAAAGTGAGAAGTTTGAGTGGGAACAATAGGGTTTTGTTAATACAGCACTATCATTATGTACAGCATGTGCCTAGCTCTTAGATAGGTCACTCATTAAACCAACACCCAAATTGTTTGAGTTATGTGTTTTATCCTCATTCTACATATCAGCATACCGATACTCAAGGGTATTATGTCATATGTGAGGAGCATGCACATTAGGTACCAAAGGTAGAGTCAACTCATGTTGTCTGAATTTATACGTCCATCTTCCAAAATACAAAAAAAAAAAAAAAGTATTCATTGGCTTTTGATTATATTTACACGTTAGATAATGGCCTTTTTCCCTCTGTTGTATTGACACGCATTCTTATTCCAAGTGCTCATCATTTTCTTTCCTTTTTCTCCTTCCCTCAAAAGATATGTATTAGTGTATAAACAATAGTACTAAATGCTTTTAACCTGTCAAAAAGAACCAGTTTAAGAAGTAGGATTTGATGGAGGAAGATTATTATTAACATGGGCATATTACATTGATAGTAAAGTCCTAGGCCATTTAGTTCTTTTATTTGACGTACATGAAGGGTCTCTTGTATAAGACAGAAAAAAAATCAAGAATGAAATGTGTCCTCAAGTCACATCTGGAAGTGATACTGGCACTAAGATAAAATATTTCATAAATGAAAAGAGATATCATTTTTAGAATGCTTTGCAGGAATAATTCTTAGGTTGGAATAGAAAAGGCACGTGGTTTTCCCTTTGATTGTGCTTATTTTCCTATAACCCTTATGTCAAACAGTTTTTAATTCATCTTTGCAAATCAAGTCACAAAAGAAATAAAAAAGTTATGAATTATGAGTGTTGAATGCTGAAAAGTATTTTCCTGCACTATTATTATTTTGCTATCAAATAATAGAGATCATAAAACTATGCAATAACTATTAGAGACTTTCATATGAATAGAAATATGATCCTGAAACTAATTGCTTAACCATATAGATGTGTAGTCCTAATCTCTTACTATAAAAGCAAATAGTATAAGGTTCCAATGTGATTGCTTTGAGATTAATCTTGGAATCTCAGTGACCCACTGACATTTTTTAATATTGAGAGGAGGGTTGATTTAACCATAATAGATCACAGTGATTGTTTGCTAAACCCTTTGATATTTTAAAAATTGTGATTTATTATAAGGAATCATATGGGAAAAAAAAGAGTTTTTTTTTTTTTGGATCATCTTCAGTGTCCTGGATGTAATTAGTGAGTTGGAGACTGACCTCAGCAGCTAGAGCAATATTTCTTTCTTCAGATCTTTTGGTCTCCTCTCTTATAAATTTTAGTCCTCATAATTCCCTGAGTGTCTAATGGATTCCTTCAAACCTAAGCTTCAATTCTCTGCTGCTGCTGGTGCTGTTGTTTCAGTCGTGTCTAACTCCATGCGACCCCACAGACGGCAGCCCACCAGGTTCCTCCGTCCCTGGGATTCTCCAGGCAAGAATACTGGAGTGGGTCTCTGCTGCTGATGAAAGCAATTAATAGTTTAAAAAATAAACAAAGAGAAAAATGTGATAAATGTGACAGAAAGAACAACAAAAATTCAGGATACTGTGTAACTGGTTAGTCTAGATTTTTTAGGTATCTCACTAATGATGAAACAGTAACAATGTTTTTCTCTCCTGATTCTTTCTGGATTTTTTTTTTTTTTACCTTATGTAAAATCCCTATGCCCATATTTATTCTTTAGTGAGTAGAATGTTATTTCACAAAATTCACAGATTAATAAAATACAAAATCCTAACTTTTATAAATCCTTTTAATTCCTTGGCCTAATAAACATTTACTAGTAGAACCAGACAGTACAAATTACTCGTGATAGGATTCTAAAACTTTGAAGCTCAGCATCTTGAGAGCATGTCTGTGTTGAGTAAATGTTGTGCTTTAATCTTAAAGACAGTTACTGAGGAAGGATTAGACTGAGAGAGTGAAATAATATGATTAGAGGGCTATATAACTTTCTGTAATATAAATCCTTTCTTAAAATAGCAGAGACTTTCGAATTGTAGTCGCAATGTTGTTTAGTGTCCTATGTGAACATGATGTATAAACACAATTAGTTTTGCATATGGCCCACTATTTGGACCGTATTGATCTAATCCAATCCATTTTTCATTAAGAAAAATGAAACAAATTCAGAGTTCTCAAGTTACATATCTACATAATGTTAGATTTTGAGCTGAATATTCACTTTCCAAAAATTGTTTTCATGTTATTTCATCTTTATTTTGTAGATTGGGTACAATATAACATGAAAAACATTAATGTATTGTTACTTAAAGTACATAATTATCTGTAGTCTATAATGCACTAGCATATTTAAAGATAACGATGGGAATGAAGTAAGACTAATTTATAGTAATTCACGATAAATGTGATAGTGGCTTAAAATAGAGGAGTGGCAGTGGAGAAGCAATTCTTAAGTTTAACAGTGCACATTATATTGGATTTAGATAACAGTTATGGGGATAAAGAAACTATATTGAAGTTCCGGTTTCTAACTTGGGTAGTTGGGGCACTGCTAGAATGATTACTGTAGATTTAGAATACGGAAGAAAGTTTGGTAAAAAGTAATTCATTTTGTATTTTCATTTGAGTTATGCATGTGAATACCCAAGTACATTTGGATATCTAGGTATTAAGCTCAGGGAGAAAAATTTAGACGTGTGATTTAAATTCATATTTATTGGTATATCAATTATAATTGAATACAGAAATTAGGAGGGATGAGATATTAACCATCTAAGACACATCAACTGCAGTCNATGCATGTGAGTATCCAAGTACATTTGGATATCTAGGTATTAAGCTCAAAGAGAAAAATTTAGACGTGTCATTTAAATTCACATTTATTGGTATATCAATTATAATTGAATACAGAAATTATGAGGGATGAGATATTAACCATCTAAGACACATCAACTGCAGTCGTCCCATGCTATCCATAGAATGGGGAAAGGGTCACCCTCAAATACCAAAATCCACTCTACAGTTGGTAAAGTGCTAATGCAAAATGGCATAGTATTTACATATGACCTCCACATATCTGCCTGTATACTTTAAATCGTCTCTAGATTATTTTTAATATCTAGTTTTAATGTAAATTCTGTGTAAATAGTTGCCAAGTACATTGCTTTTTGAAACTTTCTGGAATTTAAAAAGAAGATAGTTTCAAACTGCAGTTGGTAGAGTCCACAGATGCAGAGTCTGTAGATACAGAGTATGGAATGTATAAAGTTCAGTAAGAAAAGGTAAAGTGTTAGTTGCTCAGTTGTGTCTGACTCTTTTGTGACCCCATGGACCGTAGCACGCCAGGCTACTCTGCCATGGAATTCTTCAGGCAAGAATACTGTAGTGGTTAGCCGTTTCCTTCTCCAGGGAATCTCCCTACCCAGTGAATGAAACCGGGTCTCTTGTATTGCAGGCAGATTCTTTACTGTCTGAGCCACCATGGAAACCCTCAGTAAGAAGCAAACATCAACAAAAATGATCATGTGGTTTATAGATCAAAATCAAGCAAAGAAATGAAAATGAAACGAAACATCTTTTGGAAGAAGATTGTATTCTACAGTTTGCAGCTTAGAGAATGAATACAAGAACTACAAATTATGCATTGTCTTAATGCCAAATATATATCAGAGAATTTATTGAGAACATGATTGTTGTTACAGAGAAGAAACCAGGATGAGGTAGATTGAGATATTAGCATGAGGTAAAGAACTAGTATCGAAGAGCTGACTCATTGGGAAAGACCCTGAGGCTGGGAAAGACTGAGGGCAGGAGGAGAAGGGGGTGGCAGAGGATGAGATGGTTGGATGGCATCACCGACTCAATGGACATGGGTTTGGGTGAACTCGGGGAGCTGGTGATGGACAGGGAGGACTGGCGTGCTGTGATTCATGGGGTTGCAAAGGGTTGGACACGACTGAGCGACTGAACTGAATTGAAAGAACTAGAGAAATGAACAAAGAAACCTTGTTCAAAAAGTGGGGGCATGAAGATGAAAAAAGAAAAAGGGTGATAGCTAACTGGTAATGGAGAGTTGAGTGGGACAGCTGTGGTAATGCATCTTGTATTCCTCCTGTTCCCTGGAGCATAATTGATAAATGGTCTCAGGTTCTGAGCCTTAAAAGCCATCATAGCATTCACAAGGCCACACCTCCTCTAAGCTTCACCTCCTCAACACGAGTGAGTCAGAAATACTAAAGTAGACCATTCTGCAGAGACGGGCAGGCTTGGGCTCAAGGACTCCATGATGACCTTGTTGAATATTTCTTAGATTGCACAACTTCCACCTAGCCTTCTCTCCTGTTTTACACTAAGGATCAAATTGCAACACTGCCTGATTGGTTCTCTCAGCAGTCTTCCCTGCCTCTTTCCCTGTTTCCTTTCACATTGTCTTGCCTTTAATAAAATCTTTACATGCAAGGGACTTCCTTGATGGTTTAAACAGCAAAGAATCCATCTGCAATGCAGGAGACCTGGGAATGATTCCTGGTCAGGAAGATCCCCTGGAGAAGTGAATGGCTACCTACTCCAGTATTCTTTCCTGGAGGATTCCATGGACAGGAGCCTGGCAGGCTATAGTTCAAACCCGACTGCGTGACTTTCATTTTTGGTTTTGTTTTTGTTTGTTTTTGCATGTTTACTCCTTTGTGTCTACATCTCAGAGCAGCTGACAAACATATCAAGCCAGAGGTATTTTTTAATGGTGAGTTTCAAATTAATTTTGAGGTAGAGAGACTTTTCAGGGGGGAAAAAAAGAATAAGAACATAGGACTTATTATATGGACTTATAGAATTATAAGGACTTTTATCATGGACTTATATCACGGACTGAGAGTTACAGAAAACATTTAAGCTGCAAGTTTTGAGGAGGTAAGAAGCTAGGGAAGGAAGCAGAGTTATGTTTGTGAGAAGATACATTATAATCTATATGGTGAGAAACTTCTAAGAAAGAAGAGTAAGCAAAAGGTTTTACTTATTTGCCTGTGATGAAAGAGAGGAAACTTGCATGGTTTCGGTTTGTTTTTGTTTTTTCCTTTTAATTGTGCAAGAGCGCTAGAATGAAATGTACCTTCTCAATAAAATTTTCCGTCACAATGCCTTACTGTTAGCTACAGGCACAGTGTTGTACAGCAGCTCCCTAGGACTTCCTCTTCTTGCAAAACTGAATCTATTTTGTTGAAAAGCAACCTCTCATTTCTCCCTCTGTCTAACCTATGGCAACCACCATTGTACTCTCTGTCCCTGTGAGTTTGACTGTTTAGGTACCTCATATATGGAGACTCATGTACTACTTTGTGACTGGCTTATTTCACTTAGCATGTGTCCTCCAGTTTCATCCATCCTGTTGTGTATGGGATTAGATTTTGAAAGAACTGTCTCTAGCCATCTCCTAGGGGATATTGGTTCGTAGGAATCAGGGCACCAGTGGTCAGATGCTTGCTATCTTGCCATTCTGACAAAGATCCTGCTTATCAGTTTCCCTCAAGTGTAGAACAGAGGCTGCTGTTGTCAGATGTCTGGTCCAGGATCTGACAGAGGTATGGAAATTGCCATCATAGACTCTGGGCATGAAGAGAAAAGGATGGGCAGAGTCCTGAGGGTAGAGAGCGTGCCTCATGTTTAGGCTAAAACAGAAATCTTACTGGTCAGAAGCACTTCAAATGCAGATGTATATGTAGTCTCATGAAATATTTTAACCCATTAGCATTAATGTCAAGAAAATTTAATAAATAATTCAAAGTATATAAAAGGAGGTCCTATCTTATTTGTGTGGATTAAGAAAAAAGCAAAAAAGAGTCTAACTTGGATTAAAATACAGTTGAAAATCTTTCAAGCAAATTATATTCATATTTTGAGGGAAATTTTAGAATTGCTTTGTCAGAATGTATACTTAGGCCATCAAAGTTTTTGTCAAAAACTCTCTTGTTATCAGGTTGTGATGAATCAGCTGTTTTTACTATGACTAGCAGTGATCCAAGTTTAGAAGAATCAATATATAAAAACTCCAGACTTTGTTCATTTGAAAGCAAATATTTATTTTGAACTTTGTGCCAGTGGCAGTCAGGATGTAGCAGGCATTGTAGAAGCATGTGCCTACAGATTCTATGTCTACAAGAGGAAAATGATGAAAAAACTGGTAAAAGTAAGTGTAATTTCATATCATAAATAAGCATTTAAATCATCAACCCTAAATTATCTCTTGGTGACAGGAAATAATGACTCTGCATTTGGGATGAGCAAAGAATTCAAATAGATAGTTATATCCAACTTTCTGTATGAATAATAAACTAGAAATGTATATGAATGGATGAGTTAATTTCAATTAAAAAAGTTTGAGGGAGCCTAATGAAAAAGAAAAGTACCCATATTTGACTCTTAATACCATAAGATGTAAGTCTAATTTCTTATTAGCTGTATGCTTTAAAATGAGACCTTGTCTGATTTGTGTCATTTTGGAAGAAAACAGAAAAAAAATATTCTAACCTGGAGTAAAATAGATCTGAAAATAATCCTTTAAATGAAATTCATGTTTTTTGAGGAAAATTTTGAGAAACTCCTCCGTAATTTTTGTCAAAGTCTCCTGCAAAGTTTTACTGTGAAGCAGGGGCTTGGGATAGGACCAACAAGGATTTTTTTTTTTTTTAATATACTTATAGTTATTGTAAAGTTTCAACATTTTCTGACTTTGGAGTTGCAAAAGGGGTAGCTTCTGTGTAGTTATTTTTTGTTTGTTTTTGGAAGAGTTGTTATTAAATGTGAAAACAAGTAGCCACATTGTCTTTAGCTGTGTGGGACATTACCTCTTCCATTTCATTTTATTGTCAATTATTTTTAGGTTGCAGGACATCTTTAGATTTTTCTATGTTGGCCATATCTAGCAACTTCATTTCTAAATGAATAAAACTAGTTTTTATATTATTTATGTCTTAATAATAGTGTATATAGTTAGAAAGTGTGACTGCTTGATTTCTGTCCTTGCAGATTCACTTATGGTTTGATGCAAAGCTATATACTTCAATTTATAAAGAGTTGATAGCTTCTTTACGGCACAGTTATGCATAAACAACCACACACTGTTAAGTATAAATTTATTAAATGTATATATAATAATTAAAGTTATGAAATTCAGGGTTTCTTTTAGATAGAAGTCATTTATTATTGTATAGCCTACTGGGAACTGGCCAAAACTTAGAAAGTCAAGGAAATCATTTAATCTTCATTTGTGAAAAATATACTCTAAGTAACCAAGGTATCATTGAGCCAACAAAATACAAGTGAACAAAATATAAATTCTCGTATGAAATGCTTGCCATAATTTTCCACTTAAACTATCTTTCTTATGTAAAGATAGTTCTCATATGAAATATAGAACCTGCTGCTGCTAAGTCGCTTAGTCACGTCCGACTCTGCGACCCCATAGATGGCAGCCCACTAGGCTTCTCTGTCCCTGGGATTCTCCAGACAAGAATACTGGAGTGGGTTGCCATTTCCTTCTCCAATGCATGAAAGTGAAAAGTGAAAGTGAAGTCACTCAATCGTGTCTGACTCTTAGCGACCCCATGGACTGCAGCCTACCAGGCTCCTCCGTCCATGGGATTTTCCAGGCAAGAGTACTAAGTAGTAGTAATCAATATTATGCAGCTTCCTTGGGCAATGTAAACCTAAAGTCAGATGAACAAAGATAAAAACCATTATAGTTTTGCCTCAGAAGGAAACACAACAAAAAAACAATGCCCCTTTCATACCCACAGAATATTGACACAAAAATTGCACAAGCTTGCTGTATGTTGAATGAGGTATTTTACCTAATAACAAATTGAAAAGATATGATGCTCCTTCTGCTTATATTTTTATGCGCTGCTTTTTAGTTCACTGAATTTTCACTGAAAAGTTACACTGGATTTTAAACTTTCACTGGATAATCTTATATGAATTGCATAATATCGTTTCTAGGATATTGTTTTCTTCCTAGGATATTGATCCACCTCTTGTGAAACTCACTTTTTCTTAAATATTTAACATTTCACTGTCTTAATTATATTCCCTCAGATTTATACTGCAATTATGATATCACATAACTGATTTTTTTTTAAATTCAAACTTTTCATTCAGAACACAAAGCATACATAAATAAAAACGTTATGGCACTCATTTTTAAAAGTTAGTTTCAACATAACATTGTTTAATAAAGTTAATAGATATTTGTGTTATTCTTGGTGATACTTAGGATTTTTGTCTATATACTTTTATTATGTATTCCTAATATTTAAATATGTCACTTTGCTGTCTTACAATGTTTGCAGCTAATTTATCAGATCTAAAAGTAAAAGACTATTAATTCACTGAAATTCACAGTATAGCAATTTTCAACTGATTGCTTCTTAAAATAATTGCAGGTTTGACCCTTTATGTAAAAGCGACTTAAACCTAAACCAATAAACTCAGGCTTAGCTTTCCTTTGATAAACTTCACATCACTGAAAGTAACACACCTCACTACCACCATTTCATCATCTAGTCTCAGTTATCCGGTTTTAGAAACCTGTATGAGAATGTGCAAAATATAATACAGCTCTGTGACCAAGAGGAATCGAAAATAGGTTTGCTGAATACATGGCAGTCTATACCCACTATTCTTTCCAAGTTTTTGCCTATTATGTATGCTTCCTGAGGGACCCATTACCAACTCCAAATAACAGATTTTTCAAATTCTTGTAATTCTTTCAATATTTCCTGTATTGTATAAGGGACATTCCCCCAAAATGCTCGTTGTCATAACTAGTCCTTAACTGGCTCTTAGATGATGAACTCTGAGCCTTGGAATATTCTCCCTGATAAAGAGGATTTTTGTATGCCTGAAACTTTGGTCCACGCTGTTCCCTTTGACCAGGAAAGTTTGGCTAACAATGTAATCTGTGATGATCCCTGTTTTTTTTATTCCTGAGGACATGCGACATGCTATACCAGTTTGATTGTATAGTTTATGTTAACAATGTAATTTAAGTTAACACCTGTTTTCACTCTGCAGGGACTGGAGTCTGAGTGAGGCCAGTCATTCAGGTGCTGCATGCCTGCATGACTGACCCCATTAAATACCCTGGAGATGAGGAACTTCTTTGGCTGGTAACACTTAACATGAGTTGTTACATACCATTGCTGGGAGAATTAAGTGTGTCCATCATGTGACTCCACTGGGAGAGGACACTTGGAAGCTTGTGCCTCGTCTCTCCTGGGCTTCACCCAGATGTCTTTCCCTATGCTGATTTGAGTCTGTATTGTTTTCCTGTAATGCATCTTTGTCTTGTGAATCCTTCTTGTGAGTCATTGAGCCTAAGAGACCCTGGTGCAGGACCTTAATGATGAATAGACAGAAAGACAGAACATTGTACTCAGTCGTGTTCTACTCTTTGGGGTTGCAGAAGGTGGGCCCCTTTTAGCCTGATAGTCTCCTTCATCCATGGGATTTTTCAGGCAGTAATACTGGAGTGGATAGCATTTCCTTATCCAGGGCATCTTCCCAACCCAGGGATCAAGCCCAGGTCTCCTACATTGCAGGAAGATTCTTTACCAACTGAGCCACCAGTGAAGCCCTCCTTTGATGATGAATATTATTATATTAAAAGAAAAAGACATCTTCAATCCTTATCTTGATTTAATTTTCAGTTTATAAATTTTTATTCTATTTGTAGATCTTCTTACTATATGACTCAACCCTCCATCAGGGTGTCAGGTGGTTATTCAGTCACTAAGTCGTGTCTGACTTTTGTGACACCATGGACTACAGCATACCAGGCTTCCCTGTCCTTCACTGTCTCCTAGAGTTTGCTCAAACTCCTTGTCCATTGAGTCAGTGATGCTATTCAGCCATCTCATCGTCTGTCCTCTCTTCTCCTCCTGCCCTCAGTCTTTCCCAGAATCAGGGTCTTTTCCAATGTGTTTGCTGTTTGCACCAAACAAAGTATTGGAGCTTCAGTTTCAGCATCAGTCCTTCGAATGAATAGTCAGGGTTGATTTCTTTTAGGATTGACTGGTTTGATCTCCTTGCAGCCCAAGTGAGTCTCAACAGTCTTTTCCAGCACCACAGTTTGAAAGCATCAGTTCCCAATTTTGAACCAGTCCATTGTTCCATGACCAGTTCAAACTGTTGCTTCTTGACCTGCATACAGGTTTCTTAGGAGACTAAGGTGGTCTGGTATTGCCATCTCTTTAAGAATTTTCCACAGTTTGTTGTGATCCACACAGTCAAAGGCTTTAGCATGGTCAATGAAACAGAAGTAGATGCTTTTCTGGAATCCCTTTGCTTTTTCTATGATCCAGTGGATGTTGGTAATTTGATCTCTGGTTCCTTTGCCTCTTCTAAATCCTACTTGTACATCTGGAATTTCTTGTTTAACATACTGTTGAAGCCTCGCTTGAAGAATTTTAAACATTACCTTGCTAGCATGTGAAAAGAGTTCAATTGTCTGGTAGTTTAGCATTCTTTGACATTGCCTTTCTTTGGGATTAGAATGAATACTGACCTCTTCAAGTCCTGTGGCCACTACTGAGTGTTCCAAGTGTACTTGCATATTGAAGCACACTTTAACTACATCATCGTTCAGGATTTGAAATAGCTCAGCTGGAATTCCATCACCTCCACTAGCTTTGTAGTAACGCCTCCTAAAGCCCACTTGACTTCATATTCTAGGATGTTTGGCTATAGATGAGTGACCACATCATCGTGATTATCCTGGTCATTACGACCTTTGTTGTATAGTTCTGTGTATTCTTGCCATCTCTTGTTAATCCCTTCAGCTTCTCTTCAGTTCAGTTCAGTCGCTCAGTCGTGTCCAACTCTTTGCAACACCATGAATCGCAGCATGCCAGGCCTCCCTGTTCATTACCATCTCTCGGAGTTCACTCAGACTCACGTCCATCAAGTCCATGATACCATCCAGCCATCTCATCCTCGGTCATCCCCTTCTCCTCCTGCCCCCAATCCCTCCCAGCATCAGCGTCTTTTCCAATGAGTCAACNTCTTTGGCATTGCCTTTCTTTGGGATTGAAATGAAAACTGACCTTTTCCAGTCCTGTGGCCACTGCTGAGTTTTCCAAATTTGCTGGCATATTGAGTGCAGCACTTTCACAGCATCATCTTTCAGGATTTGAAATAGCTCAACTGGAATTCCATCACCTTCACTAGCTTTGTTCGTAGTGATGCTTTCTAAGGCCCACTTGACTTCACACTCCAGGATGTCTGGCTCTAGATTAGTGATCACATCATCATGATTACCTGGGTCATGAAGATCTTTTTTGTACAGTTCTTCTGTGTATTATTCCCACCTCTTCTTAATACCTTCTGCTTCTGTTAGGGTCATACCATTTCTGTCCTTTATCGAGCCCATCTTTGCCTGAATTGTTCCCTTGGTATCTCTAATTTTCTTGACGAGATCTCTAGTCTTCAACTTCTCTTAGGTCCTTGTCATTTCTGTCTTTTATTGTGCCCATCTTTGCATGAAATGTAGTCTTGGTATCTCCAATTTTCTTGAAGAGATCTCTCTAGTTTTTCCCATTCTATTGTTTTCCTCTATTTTCTTGCACTGTTCACTTAGGAAGACTTTCTTTTTTCTCCTTGCCATTGTCTATGATGTAATAACAGTTATTAATTTCTTTTTGCTAATCACCATGCTTACCTTCTACTCTTCATCCTCAGCACACACCAGATGTACGCATCCAAACACTCATTTTTAAAAAACAATCTGAACCCAATAAATTTGGACTTAAGTTTCCCCTTCAAACCTTCCAAGAGGAAAGAAAATCCCCACATATCTTTGTAAACAAAGAAATCTCATATTCCTGACACTTCCATCATTTGTTTCCCACCGGAGGTGTGACTTTTTCAATTTAAAAACCATTCACTTATCAGAAAAATATTTGCTGAGCCTGCTGCTATATGATTACTTTGATACCTCATGCTAAGTACATGAAGTGTAGGTTTTAACTTCTGGAAGTTTAAAATGTAGTAAAAGTTTTAATAGTATGAAATGAATAATAAGAGCTGTAAGAAAAGTGCAAAAGGATATCAGTGGGATACTTAAAGAAACTGCTCTTATTCAATGCCAGCTCTGGGTTTTGTTGATTTTTAATTTTTGTTTTCTCAAAAAGTTGGCTTAAAGCTCAACATTCAGAAAACTAAGATCATAGGATCCAGTCCCATCACTTCATGTCAAATAGATGGGGAAACAGTGGCTGACTTTATTTTGTGGGGCTCCAAAATCACTGGAGATGGTGACTGCAGCCATGAAATTAAAAGACACTTACTCCTTGGAAAGAAAGTTATGACAAACCTAGACAGCATATTAAAAAGTAGAGACATTACTTTGTCAACAAAGGACCATCTAGTCAAGGCTATGGTTTTTCCAGTAGTCATGTATGGATGTGAGAGCTGGACTATAAAGAAAGCTGAGCACTGCAGAATTGATGCTTTTGAACTGTGGTGTTGGAGAAGACTCTTGAGAGTCCTTTGGACTGCAAGGAGATCCAACCAGTCCATCCTAAAGGAGATCAGTCCTGGGTGTTCACTGGAAGGACTGATGTTGAAGCTGAAACTCCAATACTTTGGCCACCTGATGAGAAGAGCTGACTCATTTGAAAAGACCCTGATGCTAGGAAAGCTTGAGGGTAGGAGGAGAAGGGAATGACAGAGAATGAGATGGTTGGATGGCATCACTGACTCAATGGACATGAGTTTGGGTGAATTACAGGAGTTGGTGATAGACAGGGAGGCCTGGCATGCTGTGGTTCATGGGGTCGCAAAGAGTTGGACATGACTAAGCAACTGAACTGAACTGAACACTGGTATTTCCAGCTTTAATTTCAAATTCTTCAATAGCACAGTCATTCCTGCTCTTGTGAATGGTATCATGACTAGTACAGTAAATTATAGAAATAGATAATGAATGTGAAGTTGCTCAGTCGTGTCCAACTCTTTGCGACCCCGTGGGCTGTAGCCTACTACGCTCCTCCATCTGTGGGATTTTCCAGTACTGGAGTGGGTTGCCATTTCCCTCTCCAGAGGATCTTCCTGACCCAGGGATTGAACCTGGGTCTCCCGCACTGTAGGCAGATGCTTTACTGTCTGAGCCACCAGGGAAATCCTAGCTAATGAATAGTTTAAGAAAAATAGTTGTATTTAGGTGTTTAAAATGGAATTATTTTACAGGAATATTTTTTAAAATAAATCTTAATTTCGAAAACTCAACATTACTGGGTAACATTATTCAAAGACTACTCATGCTTTTAACATTAGCTTCAAGGGATTGTCTCAATTCTTACCATTACTTTTATGTCTGAATTATTAATTATAATATTAGCAAAAATACTAGTAACTATTATAAATTTATTCTGTAGATGAGAAGTAAACCTTTATGATAGTCAGAAAATATATTTATTTCATAAAGTGGTAAAGAAGCAGTTAAGTTTATTGAATGGAGAAATTTAACATTCATCACCTTGATTCAGCTATCCCTATTTGCCCATTTATATTTCTAGTTATTCAAAATCATGTTAGAGTTTGTCACCCACTAGCTAGTTCCCGAGGTTTATATTATTCAGTTAAAATGTGAAGTATTTACAGCTTACTTTTTTGTTTTTATTAGTCCCTCAGTTATGCCCAATCTTTGTGACCCCTTGGATTCTAACCCACCAGGCTCCTCTGTCCATGAAATTCTCCAGACAAGAATACTGGAGTGGGTAGTCATTCTCTTCTCCAGGGGACCTTCCTGACCCAGGGATTGAACCTGGGTCTCTCACATTGCAGGCAGATTCTTTTAATATCTGAGCCATCAGGGAAGCCCGTATCTTACTTTGGTTGTCTACTATTCCTAATTGATTGTAGCTTGTGAGTAATATATTACATTCTAAACTGTTTTTTAAAAAATTGTATGCACTATTTGAGAATCCAGTTGCATCTTACGGAAACTTGAAAATTCATATGTCTTATGTACAGACCAAACTTTAGGTAATTTGTGATATAAGTTAGGAATAGCAAACAGCACTACTGTATTTCAACTTGCTGACTAAGTAGATCAAAAATCTCATGTTTGCATGTATTATATCTAGTGGATATGCTATCACTAATATCCATAGTAACAAGGTAAAGACAGAGTATGCCATAATCAACAAAAATGTATGTGGCATACTTTGGAAAATTATTGCTTATCTTGAATTCTCCATCCTCTGCTTCAAATATTATTGAAGATATTATTGCAAGATATTATTGAATTGATCTGAAGAGCTCTAACTTGTAAGCTGCAAGTTGTGGGAAATTAAAAATAGACTTTTGTTTTACCAGAGGTGCTAGATTTTTTTATACTAGAGTAACATTACGGAAATTCATTAACTATTGTATTAATTCTATACTAAGTGTGAAATTTAATACTAAGTTTTAGGGGATGCACAAACTATGAAAACAAAATTGTTTGCATTGAAGAAGTCACAGTCTTGGGGGAAACAAATATATGTTTTTATTAGTCAAACTAAATATGAGAGAACAAAATATCAAAATCATTAATACAGATTTTTTTTTCTTTTGATAATAAAAAGATCCCCTGGTCCAATTTACAAAAGGATTGGAAATTAACTTGATTCAAGTGTTGACCTCACCCAAAGAATCCTCGACTCTATGGTGGAAAGTGTTCAGAAATGTATAGTGAATTTTAAGTCATATAAGGGTTTTTATTCAGTCTATTATATAGTCTGAGAAAGATATAACCCATAGACCATGGAAAACAAAGGCTAAATGAACCTGATGAAGATAACTACAGTGTATTGGTCTAGCTAGTCACACAGAAGATTCCACTGTTAGGTATGAAAGTAAGAGAACTAGCATCATTTATGGACAGAAAGGGCTTCTGGGACCATTTCAAACATGACCCAAATCCTTGGGAGAAGTGAAAGGTTAAACAAAAATACAATACAAAATTCAATCACAAAGAGTCTTAAAAAAAAAAAAAAAGTAGATAAAGAAAGCTGCCTTTGAAAAGGTGCCTAGACTCCATTCCAGGTAGAGTAAGTTTTGAATCAGTGCTTTCCTCTGTCCATGGAATTCTCCAGGCAAGAATGCTGGAGAGGGTAGCTGTTCCCTTCTCCAAGGGGTCTTCCCAACCCAGGGATTGAACCCAGGTCTCCCACATTGAAGGCGGATTCTTTACCATCTGCAATATCAGAGAAGCCCAAGATGTTTATATGGTAATATAATTTTCCTCTACTCTGCCACCCACTGTAAAGCAGTATTAACTAGGAGTAGGGAAGGTAAGAGCCAGTGATTATAATTCATCACTTGTGTCCAAATGGAAATGCTATCATTTCAATTTAGTAGTTAACTGACTGTTACTGTCCTTTTAACACTATAAAACACAAAAGGTGTATCCTCATAAATTCAGAAACAAATTCAGTTGCTTTTTCCCTATTTGAGTATTTTTCCCATTTAGAGTTGCCTAGAGTTGTTCTGCTAGGAGAAGGCAATGGCACCCCACTCCAGTACTCTTGCCTGGAAAATCCCATGGATGGAGGAGGCTGCTAGACTGCAGTCCATGGGGTCGCTAGGAGTTGGACATGGCTGAGCAACTTCATTTTCACTTTTCACTTTCATGCATTGGAGAAGGAAATGGCAACCCACTCCAGTGTTCTAGCCTGGAGAATCCCAGGGACGGGGGTGCCAGGAGCCAGCGTGAGGAATCCCACCCATGACAAGGTCATGCAGCAGAGGCCTGAGGGGCAAGGCGAGTCAAGCCTCAGGGTTTCCCCCTGGCATTTCCTGAGCATGTACCCCCAAAATAAGAATCTGCCTGCTTTATTGTACTGTGCTTTTCCCCTCTTCTTACACACTCTGGAAAGAGTTAACTCAGGGCTTTAGACTGCTGCATTTGAAAGGGATGTTTCAGTTAAAACCCCCTCTGATAACTCTCTAGCTTGCCTAACAGGTTCCCCTGGACTTTTTACAGCTTTTGAATTGTTTGCAGCCCCCCAACCATGAGAGGCACAGGAAGCTTAAAACATGTAGCGGCTTCTGAGGAGTTAAAATCATTAGGATAGGACTGATTAAAGGTTTCATTTGTTGAGCCAATACTTGCTGCCAAATTTTCATATCTTTTATTTGTAGATATAGTTGGTATATAGAAAAAACAGATAGTGGCCCTGGCATTAGCAACATTAGATCTTTGAGTTAAGTACTTTCTTTGTTATAACCCACTGCACCTTTGTTCTACAGGAATGTAACTTTATTTAGTACTTTGAGGATGATGCAGAGTAAAGAAAAAACACTTCTTGGGAAAAAGAGTTTTCTGGTTGATAGACATTTATCTAGGAAGAGAGCCATAAAAATGTTAACAGGCCTCTTGGCCAGAAGATAATGTAAACCACCTGAGAACTTTTGTATACGGAAAGGTATGCAAAAAGAAAGCCTGGTCTCAATGAGGGTCAGGACTTGCTGCCCCTGCATAACTCTGCATATTCTTTCTTTATGTACAACTTGGGGTATATAAGCTGATTTTAAAAATAAAGTCTTGAGTCTTGCACCATTTCTGGGCTCCTCATGTCATTCTTTTCTCCCCTTTTCTGGCTGAATTCCCATCTGGAGCGGGGAGGCTCACCACGTATACTTACTTGCCCTGGCTTCTAAGATCCACGCGAAAGGGAGCCTAAAGCGGGGCACCCTTCGATGTTCAAGTGGGCACCGGTGGCCTAACGTAGATGGTGCAAACCTCTTGTCTCGATGTTTGGTTTATTGGTTTTCCCCATAAACCAAGTTATTCATTATCTTTTCTCCACTAATATTTCCTACTACACTATCCGTTTCTAATCTCTCTATATATCTGCAGTTAGATAAGTTTTTTCCTGGAATGCAGACTCCATCCCCACTTCAAATTTCCTGGATCCACTGGGGCTGGCCCCTGGCACAGGGAGCCTGGTGGGCTGCCATCTATGGGGTCGCACAGAGTCAGACACGCCTGAAGTGACTTAGCAGCAGCAGCAGAGTTGTTTTGCTAATATATGCTTAACTTCAAGAAAAATTACTTTTACTTGGAGTAATTTGAATTTCTTTTTTTTAGTTGCTGCCTGAGAACTGAAACATTTTAAACGACGTGCTTCAGTTATTAGTTTTAAAGCTAGATATATACATTTGTGGATGCTATTACAATAAAATCCATTCAGAATAACTAACCCTTTGACACTGACTATTTCTTTCCTTTACTTACCATATTTGAGACTCTTTCCATAAAAGCAATAAAAAGTTAAACCAAATTGATTCCTAATGGTGACAAATGACATTTGAAAAAAAAATTTAATACTCAGATTTGAAAGGAAGGTACATGTGAAAGATGAATGTGTAATACATTTCTTTTGAATGTAGGGGGAAATTACTGTTATTTTCTGTACTAATTTAGATCAGCATCTTTATATCTTTTACTATTTTCACACCTAAGTGATGACCAAGGATATATGGGTATTGTAAATGCATTTAACACCCCCATGTAAACACATATATTTGATTATTGTAAGCATCTTGAGATCCAGATTTGCAACCAGAAGTGCTACTATACTACGGCAAGACAAAATTTGCCTCCACATTGTGAGACACAATTTATTTTGGGTCAGATTGTTTTCTTTGGGTGTATATTGATTTATATATCCATTTCTTTGATTTCCTGCTACAACTGTAATGCAGTGCTGATACTAAATTTTGTGACTATAAAAATAACTAGCTAAAAGCTGTATTAATTCCATTGTTAACCTCTTGACTTTTATTTTTGTTTAGGTTATATAATTAAATGTTCATTTATTAATTCAGCAAGAATTTTTTAATTTTTCATTTTAGTTGTTTAATTGAAGTATAATTTATGTACAATATTATGTTAGCTTCAAGTATTCAGCTTAGTGATTCAACATTTAAATACATTACAAAATGATCACCCTGTTAAGTCTAGTAGACATCTGTTTCTGTACAAAGTTGTTGCATTATTATTAACCATATTCTTTA
>SJYV01040449.1:0-40238 GCA_006410875.1 Neotragus pygmaeus | reverse complement strand
GGGAAAAAGAGTTTTCTGGTTGATAGACATTTATCTAGGAAGAGAGCCATAAAAATGTTAACAGGCCTCTTGGCCAGAAGATAATGTAAACCACCTGAGAACTTTTGTATACGGAAAGGTATGCAAAAAGAAAGCCTGGTCTCAATGAGGGTCAGGACTTGCTGCCCCTGCCTAACTCTGCATATTCTTTCTTTATGTACAACTTGGGGTATATAAGCTGATTTTAAAAATAAAGTCTTGAGTCTTGCACCATTTCTGGGCTCCTCATGTCATTCTTTTCTCCCCTTTTCTGGCTGAATTCCCATCTGGAGCGGGGAGGCTCACCACGTATACTTACTTGCCCTGGCTTCTAAGATCCACGCGAAAGGGAGCCTAAAGCGGGGCACCCTTCGATGTTCAAGTGGGCACCGGTGGCCTAACGTAGATGGTGCAAACCTCTTGTCTCGATGTTTGGTTTATTGGTTTTCCCCATAAACCAAGTTATTCATTATCTTTTCTCCACTAATATTTCCTACTACACTATCCGTTTCTAATCTCTCTATATATCTGCAGTTAGATAAGTTTTTTCCTGGAATGCAGACTCCATCCCCACTTCAAATTTCCTGGATCCACTGGGGCTGGCCCCTGGCACAGGGAGCCTGGTGGGCTGCCATCTATGGGGTCGCACAGAGTCAGACACGCCTGAAGTGACTTAGCAGCAGCAGCAGAGTTGTTTTGCTAATATATGCTTAACTTCAAGAAAAATTACTTTTACTTGGAGTAATTTGAATTTCTTTTTTTTAGTTGCTGCCTGAGAACTGAAACATTTTAAACGACGTGCTTCAGTTATTAGTTTTAAAGCTAGATATATACATTTGTGGATGCTATTACAATAAAATCCATTCAGAATAACTAACCCTTTGACACTGACTATTTCTTTCCTTTACTTACCATATTTGAGACTCTTTCCATAAAAGCAATAAAAAGTTAAACCAAATTGATTCCTAATGGTGACAAATGACATTTGAAAAAAAAATTTAATACTCAGATTTGAAAGGAAGGTACATGTGAAAGATGAATGTGTAATACATTTCTTTTGAATGTAGGGGGAAATTACTGTTATTTTCTGTACTAATTTAGATCAGCATCTTTATATCTTTTACTATTTTCACACCTAAGTGATGACCAAGGATATATGGGTATTGTAAATGCATTTAACACCCCCAAGTAAACACATATATTTGATTATTGTAAGCATCTTGAGATCCAGATTTGCAACCAGAAGTGCTACTATACTACGGCAAGACAAAATTTGCCTCCACATTGTGAGACACAATTTATTTTGGGTCAGATTGTTTTCTTTGGGTGTATATTGATTTGTATATCCATTTCTTTGATTTCCTGCTACAACTGTAATGCAGTGCTGATACTAAATTTTGTGACTATAAAAATAACTAGCTAAAAGCTGTATTAATTCCATTGTTAACCCCTTGACTTTTATTTTTGTTTAGGTTATATAATTAAATGTTCATTTATTAATTCAGCAAGAATTTTTTAATTTTTCATTTTAGTTGTTTAATTGAAGTATAATTTATGTACAATATTATGTTAGCTTCAAGTATTCAGCTTAGTGATTCAACATTTAAATACATTACAAAATGATCACCCTGTTAAGTCTAGTAGACATCTGTTTCTGTACAAAGTTGTTGCATTATTATTAACCATATTCTTTATACTGGGCTTCCCTGGTTGCTCAGATGATAACCTGCCTGCAATGTGGGAGACCTGGGTTCAATCCCTAGGTCAGGAAGATCCGCTGGAGGAAGGCATGGCAGCCCACTCCAGCATTCTTGCCTAGAGAATTACCATGGACAGAGGAACCTGGCAGGCAACAGGCCACGGGGTCGCAAAGAGTCAGACACGATTGAGTGACTAAGAACACACAGGTTCCTTATACTATACAATATATCTTTGTGATTGATTCATTTTACAACTGGAAGTTCATACTTCTTAATCCCATTTAGCTATTTCACCCAACCTCTTGTGCAACTCCTTTCTGACATCCAACAATTTCTCCGTGTATATGAATCGACTTCTGAGTGCATTTATCTTTTCAAGTTAGAATTATCATTTTCTTCACTTAAATATTGAGAAATGGAGTTGTTGACTCATATGACAGTTCTGTTTCTAATCATTTGAGGAATGTCCATACCTGTTTCTGTGGTAACTGTACAAATTTACATTTTCACCACAGTATATGAAGGTTCCTTTTTCTCTATACCTTTACCTATGTCTGTTTTATTTGCTTTCTTTTTGATGATACCCATTCTGACAGGTGTGAGATGATATGTCACTGTAGTTCTCATTTATGTCTCCCTGATGATTAGGGATGTTGAATACCTTTTTGTGTGTTTGTTGGCCATCTGTATGTCTCACTAGGAGAAATGTGTTTTTTTACAGGTCATCTTCCTTTTTTTAATAATTTTTTGTTATGGCATTATATAGGTTATATATATATATATATATGATATTAACCCCCTACAAGACGAATCATTTTGAAATATCTTCTTCTATTCAGCAAGTCACCTTTTTGTTTTGTTCGTGGTTTCTTTAGCTGTGCAAAAACTTTTTAGTTTGGTGTAGTCCCATTTGTTTGTGTGTACATTACCAGAAGAGACATACCAGAAAAATACTGTGTAGAGTTATACCAGAGTGCATACTGGCTATGTTTTCTTCTAGGAGTTTTATGACTTGGGGTCTTAAATTTAAGTCTTTAATCCATTTTGAGTTTATTTTTGTATATGGTGTAAGAAAGTGGCTTAGTTTCATTCTTTTTCACATTGCTCTCCAGTTTCTCAACATCACTTACTGAAGAGGCTGCCTTTTCCTATATGTTCTTGCATCTTTTGTTATAGATGAATTGCCCATATAAGTATGAGTTCTTGTTAATATTATCTCTTCTGTTCTGTGGCTTTCCAGGGGGCACTAGTGGTAAAGAACCCACCTGCCAGTGCAGGAGACATGAAACGTGGATTTGATCCCAGGGTCAAGCAGATCCCCTGGAGGAGGGCATGGCAACCCACTCCAGTATTCTTGCCTGGAGAATCCCCACGGACAGAGGAGACTGGAGGATTACAGTCCATAGGTGTGCACAGAGCCGGACACAACTGAAGTGACTTAACATGTGCGCATCCATTCTGTTCTCTTGTTCAGTATGTCTGTTTCATGCCAGCACCATATTGTTTTGATTACTGTAGATATGTAGGATAGTTTTATTTTTTTTAATTATTTAAGTGATTATCTTTATTTTTTTAATTAAATTTTTATTTATTTATTTTTTTAATTTTACTTTACAATACTCTATTGGCTTTGCCATACATCGACATGAATCCACCACAGGTGTACACAAGGATAGTTTTAAATGATGGCATGTGATACCTGCAGCTTTGTTCTTCTTTCTAAAGATAGCTTTGGATATTTGGGGTCTTTGATGGTTCTGGTTCCAGGAAAATTTTAGGATTATATGTTTTCAGTCTGTGAAAACTACCATTTGTATTATAACAATAGCATTGAATCTGTAGATTGATTTGGATAGTAGGGATATTTTAACAATATTAATTCTTCCAGCCCATAAGCATATTATATCTTTCCATTTATTTGTGTCTTTAATTTCTTTTACCAGGTTAATATTTTTCAGAGTCTGCATCTTTCACCTCCTTGCTTAAATTTATTGCTTAGTGCTATATTAGATACACTTGTAAACAGATTATTTCCTTAATTTCTCTTCCTGTTAATCCATTGCTAGTATGTATGAATACAGTATTTCTGCTTACTACTTTTGCATCCTGCAACTTTACTGGACTTCTTTATTAGTTCTATTTTTTTTTTTTTTTTGGTAGAATCTTTAGAGTGTTCTATAGATAGTATCATGCCATCTGCAAACTGTGACAGTTTTACTTATCCTTTCCCAATGTGGATGCATTTTATTTCTTTTTCTTTTCTCATTATTATGGCTGGGACTTTCAGCAGTATATTGAACAAAAGAGGCAATATATATTATCTTGGTCTAGCCCCTGACCTTACCAGAAATGCTTTCAGCTTTTCACTATTGAGTAGGTTGTTAGCTGTGAGTTTGTCATATTTGACCTTTATTATGTTGAGATATGTTCTCTCTATATCCACTTTCTTGAAAGTTTTTTAATCATAAATAGATGTTTAGTTTTCTTTTTCTTCATCTATTGAGATGATGATATGATTTTTATTCTTTGTTTTGTTAATGTGGTTTTTCATATTTATCAATTTGCTGATACTGATCCATTCTTGCATTCCTGGATCCATCCCAGTTGACCGTGGTCTGTGATATGTTTAATGTATTGTTGAATTCAGTTTGCTGATATGTTGCTGAGGATTTTCGCATCTAGATTGATTAGGAATAATGACCTCTAATTTTCCTACTTATGTTTTTGTCTAATTTTGGTATTGAGGCAATGCTGGCCTCATAGAATAAATTTGGAAGCAGTCTTAAAAGAGAATATATTATGTTTAGAATTTAAAAATGTGTTGTTAATTTCTACTGCTAGGTATTTGTATATTTGTTACATGAAGCATTTAAATTATTTGTCCTAAGATAAATCTATCAAAATGCAAATAACATTACAAATTAAAAAAGAAGTAGTCCAAATTATCTGCAATTTTTTTTTATGATATTCAATACAGCAACTCAGATATTAAGATTTAAAAAAAAAAAAGGAAAGAAAAGATCAAAAGCCAAATGCAGAAGTTTTTCAGGAGCATTAAGCATCCATTAATAAATACTATTATTATACATGGCAATTACATATAGATTTATGTTTATTATTGTCGTTGTTCAGTCTCTAAGCTGTGTCCAACTCTTTGCGACACCACAGAGGACAGCACACAAAGTTCCTCTGTCCTTCACTGTCTCCCTGAGTTTGCTCAAACTCATGTCCTTTGAGTCAATGATGCCATTCAACCATCTCATCCTCTGCTGCCCCCTTCTCCTCTTGCCCTCAATCTTTCCTAGCATCAGGGTCTTTTCCAATGAGTTGGCTTTTCACATCAGGTAGCCAAAATATTGGGGCTTCAGCTTCAGCATCAGTCCTTCCAATGAACACCCAAGACTGATTTCCTTTAGGATGGATTGGTTTGATCTCCTTGCTGTCCTCAGGACTCTCAAGAATCTTCTCCATTACCACAGTTCAAAAGCATCAATTCTTTGATGCTCAGCATTCTTTATGGTCCCACTCTCACATCTGTATATGACTACTGAAAAAATGATAGGTTTGAATATATGTTCCTTTTTTGGAAAAGTGGTATCTCTGCTTTTCAATATGCTATCTAGGTTTGTCATAGCTTTTCTCCCAAGGAGCAAGCATCTTTTAATTTCTTGGCTGCAGTTACCTTCTGAAGTGATTTTGGAGCCCAAGAAAATAAAATTTACCACTGTTTCCATTGTTTCCCCATCTATTTGCCATGAAATGATAGGACCAGATGCCTTGATCTTAGTTTTTTGAATGTTGAGTTTTAAGCCAGCTTTTTTACTCTCCTCTTTCACCATCATCAAGAGGGTCTTTATTTCTGCTTAGCTTTCTGCCACTAGAGCGGTACCTTCTGCATGTCTGAGGTTGTTGATATTTCTCCCATCAATCTTGATTCCAATTTGTGATTCATCGACTTCAGTCATTAGCCCTAATATAGAACCTGTAATCCTACCATAGAGCTACCAGGTGGGTGACCCACAGACTGGAGAGCAATTATACCAAAGCAGTTCTTGCACTGTTGCAAAGGTTCTAGGACCCACATCTGACTTCCCAACCTGGGTATCTGGGAAAGAGACTAGGAATCTTCACGTAATCTTACTTTTGAATGTCAGTGGGATTTGATTACAGAACTTCTACAGGACTGGGTGAAACAGACATTTGGAAGGCACAAACAAAATGCTGTGTGCCCTATTACCCAGGGGAAAGAAGCAGTGACTCTGCAGGAGACTGGGTCACACCTGCATATGAGTGTTTGAGGGTCTTCTGTGAAGCATGGGTTGACATTGGTCTGCTGTGGGGATGGGGCACTGGCAGCAGCAGTCCTGGGTGATGCATAATGCCATAAGTCCTTTTGGAAGTCACCTTTTGCACAACCATAGAGCCTGTAGACTCCAGGACTGGGCCACCTCAGGCCAAACAACTAATAGGAAGGGAGCACAACCCCACTCATTAGCAGAAAGTTGGATTAAAGATTTACTGAATGTGTCCACCAGAGCAAGACCCAGTTTTCCCCCACAACCAGCCTGTCCCATAAGGAAGCTTGCAGAAGCCTCTTATCCCCATCCATCAGAAGAAGAAAAAAACTACAATCCTAGGGTCTTCATAACAAAAATCACAATCACAGAAAACTAACCAAAATGATCACATGGATCAGAGCCTTGTGTAACTCAATGAAGCTATGAGCCATGCCATACAGGGCTACCCAAGATGGACAAGTCATGGTAGAGAGAGTTCTGACAAAACATGGTTCACTGGAGGAGGGAATGGCAAACCATTTCAGTATTCTTGCCTTGAGAACCCCCGTATGAAAAGGCAAAAAGGTACAACACCAACAGATGAACCTTCCAGGTTGGTAGGTGTCCAATATACTACTGGGAAAGAGCGGAGAAATAGCTCCAGAAAGAATGAAGAGGATGGGCCAAAAGTGGAAACAGTGTCCAGTTGTGTATGTATCTGGTGGTGAAAGTAAAGTTTGATGCTGTAAAGAAAATATTGCATAGGAACCTGGAACATTAGGTGCATGAATCAAAGTAAATTGGATGTGGTCAAGCAAGAGATGCTGAGTGAACATCAATATTTTAGGAATCAATAAACTAAAATGAATGAGAATCATTTCAGTTCAGTCACTTAGTTGTGTCAGGCTCTTTGTGATTCCATGGACTGCAAAATGCCAGGCTTCCCTGTCCATCACCAACTCCCGAAGCTTTGTCAAACTCTTGTACATTGAGTCGGTGATGCCATCCAACCATTTTGTCCTCTGTCATCCCCTTCTCCTCCTGCATTCAGTCTTTATCAGCATCAGGGTCTTTTCGAATGAGTCAGTTCTTTGCATCAGGTGGCCAAAGTATTGCAATTTTTGTTTCAGCATCAGCCCTTCCAGTGAATATTCAGGACTGATTTCCTTTAGGATTGTTTGGTTTGATCTCCTTTCAGTCCAAGGGACTCTCAAGAGTCTTTTCCAACACCACAGCTCAAAAGCATCAATTCTTCAGTGCCAGCTTTCTTTATAGTCCAACTCTCACATCCATACATGACTACTGGAAAAACCATAGCTTTGACTGTACAGACCTTTGTTGGCAAATTAATGTCTCTGCTTTTTAATATGCTGTCTAGGTTTGTCATAGCTGAATAAGAATGGGTGAACTTAATTCAAATGACTTAATTCAGATTATATCTACTACTGTGGGCAAAAATCCCTTAGAAGAAATGGAGCAGCCCTTATAGTCAACAGAAGAGTCCGAAATGCNGGAGGGGTTAGGGGCAGGAGGAGAAGGGGACGACAGAGGATGAGATGGCTGGATGGCATCACCTACTCGATGGACATGAGTCTGAGTGAACTCCGGGAGTTGGTGATGGGCAGGGAGGCCTGGCGTGCTGCAATTCATGGGGGTGGCAAAGAGTTGGACATGACTGAGCGACTGAACTGAACTGAACAGTTGGACAAAATCATCTATCGAAAGGCCTATTTTATAATAAATATTGGATATCTTGTTTAATTCATTGGATACTGTTCAGAAAGTGAACAACAGAATAGCCATATGGGTGTATATATTGAGATAATTTATGTAATTATATTTTATATATATATATATGTTGTATGAGTTGTTTGTTTACCCTTGTGATCTTATGGCTGACTGGGAGCTGTGGCATGAAGCTGCCTTGCATCACAAGAGACAATTGTACTGCATATTCCCAGCCCAGGAAAAGATCAGAATTTAAAAATTGAATAAATCTTTGTATTGTAAAATCAAAACATTGAAAACCAGGGGTTGTCTGTAAGTAGAAAGTGCTGTATTAGACTGTGCATGTATAGCAATGGATGACTTTAATGTAGGTAGGATGAAAAAGCATTTTTAAAACAGAATGTGTTGAACTTGATCAATGGATACTGTGGGAGTATAAATGATAATTATGTGGTTCAGCTTTGGGAGTGTGAAAGGGTCAGCAAAATATCAAACTTGAGGGAAGATNTTTAATGTAGGTAGGATGAAAAAGCATTTTTAAAACAGAATGTGTTGAACTTGATCAATGGATACTGTGGGAGTATAAATGATAATTATGTGGTTCAGCTTTGGGAGTGTGAAAGGGTCAGCAAAATATCAAACTTGAGGGAAGATTAAAAAGATGGGTCTTAGGCCTAAGCAGAGGTTACAACAGAATATTCATTGGAGGGACTGATGCTGAAGCTCCAATACTTTGACCACTTGATGCAAAGAGTTGACTCATTGGAAAAAACCCTGATGTTGGGAAAGATTGAACACTGGAGGAGAAGGGGAGATGGCAAAGGACAGGGAAGCCTGGTGTGCTACAGCCCATGGGGTCACAAAGAATCGGACATGACTGAGTGACTGAACAACAGAAAAGAGGTAACAGAAGTTGGGAAGGAGTGAGCCTGGTGCACGTAAGCACAGCTGGAAGCTTGGTATTGCTGGAACTTGGGTATAATACTTAGAGGTAAGATGAAAGGGAGTAAGCCAGAGGGGAGACAGTTGCATGATCTTGAAGAGCTTTTGTTTAAATTAGAATTTTTAGTAAAGATGTGGCCTCATGAAATTATTTTGAGTGAAAATGAGAAAGGATATGTTTTTCTGGAATGGCTATCCCAGAAGCTATGTGGAAATGTATTTGATGTGAGAGGATTTATATCACCTTTTATCCTTTGCTGTCATCATGCTCTTTTCTTCCTAGTTATTTTATTTTCACCAAAATCTTTACCTACTAAGTCATAATGTATAACTCTTTGCCACATCCTTTGCTGGCATGGAAGTGTTCTCACTTTGCATATTTGTATGAGGAGAGTGACTCCTACTAGTAAGGCCGTTGATATATGCATACCCCTCCCTTCTCCTTTGTCCTATTTTCTCATTTTTTCCCTGCAATATCAAATAGAGTGGTAGACTAAATATGCTTCTCTTTGTATATATTTTTAACATGATTATTCAATTAAATATTGTTTGTTTTTCTATGGACAGTGTTCTCATTTCTCTTTTGAGACTAAATTATTTGAAGAAATACCACATGTGTGACAGTGCTTATACTCTGCATTTTGTATTGGTGTTAATGAGAAACTGGTATCACTGGATGCTTTAAAATGTGAGAGTGGGCTAACGTTTTAATTATATGTTAAAAAATCCTACATGGTTTTCCTGCTGGCTTGTGCCAGGAGTCTGTATAAAGAATAAGAGACAAAGAGAATTCTAGGTTCTTGCTAAAGAAATACATTGAAGTTGAAAGAACACTTTACCAAGTTGATAAGTACAAAAAAAAAAAAAATTGAAATAGTCAAAAGCTCAGTTGACCAAATGTGAAGGGTAGAGGAATAGGTTGAGAACAATTGAAGGAGAAAAGATCTATGACCTAGAAGAGCTGGCCAATCTATAACTCATCTAGGACTATAACCTATCTAGCCTATCTCCAATATTAGAAGTAGAGGGTCAGAACTTCCAAATCAATATGTTAGACACTGCCATGGAAAAGTCAGAAGGTTCCAACTGAAATACAACCCATCTCCTTGATGACAAGGAGCCCAGCAACAGTATGTTGGAATTGGTCCAAAGTATCTATCACTGTGTGATCATATCACTGCCTCTTCCATCAAAAGGTCCTTACACTTGCACAGTTCTTTCTATCTACAAAAAATAGCTTATCCTTGCAGCAAAGAAGCAGAAATGTATACTGTTTGAAATTGCTTCAATACTGCTCTGAAACTGAACTTCTTTTTCAGTCTAACCTATTGGCTAAATATGTACATGAACCCCTTTCTTGGAGGAAATGTCTCCTTGTCTTTTTCAGATCCAAGGGCTATCTGACAAAAGTATATTATCTGTCTTGGATTTTTGCCCAGTGTTTCCTGTTTCACAAGCTTTACTTCTATTAACAGTTTTCTGAATTTCAACTCTGTTCTAATTATAAAGCTTTCTGAATAAGAACCCTAGAGCCCCTCCTTATTATTCAGAAAGCTTTATAGAGCCCCTCCTTATGAGCATGCTATCAGATTTCAGTATATGTGTTAGTAAAGATAAATAAGAACTCCAGCTAAGCATTTCAAAGTCTCTTAACCTGAAATAAGGTACAACATTTAATAAAATCTAAGCTAGTTTTGGAGACTGTTCTATGTGAATTGAAATCTAACAAAAGCATGCAAATAAATACTGACAGAGCCATCACTGAAGTTATTATGAATTGATCATTTCCACTGTTTAACTGTATGCGGTATGCATACAAAAATGGACTTTGTCTTGTTTTTTGTATAATGTGAGCAATAGAAATTCTGAAAGAAGCTGAACACACACACACACACATGCACACAGATTAATAATGAATGCTCATAAGTTTGAACTAAACTTGTGAACAGCTTTACTCCAATTAAGTCCCTTTGAAAATTTGGTTCATACTTGAAGATTGGTTCCAGGTTAAATGTTGTGAGACAAAATTTCAGGGGAAAAAAAAAAGGTAACATTATTTCTTTTCTTAAAGCTTGATTTTCTTTTTCTGTGGTCATACCCCTTTGAGCCATGTGATCATTTCTCTTTTATTTTTCTCCTATTTTTTCTCCCCTATTTGAGTAAAGNTGTTGTGAGACAAAATTTCAGGGGAAAAAAAAAAGGTAACATTATTTCTTTTCTTAAAGCTTGATTTTCTTTTTCTGTGGTCATACCCCTTTGAGCCATGTGATCATTTCTCTTTTATTTTTCTCCTATTTTTTCTCCCCTATTTGAGTAAAGACATATAAATACACATACTTCCTCAACCTCACTCTAATACAAAGGATAGCTAAGCTTCTGATTTTACTTCTTGCATGTCAAGTCAATATTTTGGGCCCTGATCATTTTACGTATTCTCCAGTGAATTACTCCCCCTTTCTCTTTATCTTGTATGTGTGTGGGTATGCATGTGCTCAGTGAGGCTTTGAATTAAAGACTCTATTCTGCACAATGCATCCACTCTATCAAGAGCCAAATTTTTATCTCGCTTTGAACCCTCAGGGATCATTGACTTCAAAAGAATATATTATGTTCCAAAGTGGCTTCATACAGCTGTAGAGGAAGGCATAAAATTGGTCCCAAGAGACTAGTTTCTCAATTCAGTGTGATGTTATTCCGCTGCATACATAAGCAGCTCTGTCTTTCTCTCTGGTGCATGAATGTTTACGTATGTTTTTGATCAGGCACACTTGCATAAGACAGAATTCTGATATTCTTTCTGTAATTATTCTCAGGCAGTAGTAGAGAAGGTATTATCAAAATAATAACTTATTAATATTTTAAACAGAAGGCTTTTCTGTGATTTATGCTCCCTTTGAAGTACAAATAAGCAGTAAGTCAGATAAAAAACATATCCACAGTGAATAAACCACCAGTTCTCTAGGTGCCCTCCAAACCAAAATGTTTCTAGAATATCAGCTTACTTGTTTAATTTTGGTAATTAATTATATGGGGGTCTCAGATGTAAAGTAAAGATCACAATATAGAAAGCAAAAGGAAAGTGAATGATCATTGTGTCATTGTGTATGAATACCTGATCCGCTTATACATATTCACAGGTAGTAGATACATAACATTCAGCCAAATGTAAAAGAAATATGAATTCCTAGGTACTAACACAACTCTTTCAGCCTTTCCCCTACACAGTCTAACTATACAAATTAATTTGGGATTCACATTTTTCTGTATCCATTTTTTACAAAAGGTGTTTTATGTTTTTTTTAAAAAAAAAGGTACTAAGCAAAAAGATAAAACAGGGTTTGAAGGTCAAATATATTGGGAAATTGGGAGATTAAAAAGTCAATCAAATTTATTTTGTTAGTAATAAAGAACTTTGCAGAGCCTTCATTATGCCATATTGTCCTGCAAAAGTAGAATGTAGAAAAATTATCACCCACAAAATATATTTGACATGGAAGCAAAGCCATTCTGCTATTCTATCCCAGCCTCAATATCAAGTTGAGATTTTGCAGGATTTTTTATACAGTACATATTTATATTTAGTACAGAGCATTTCATTTTTTCCTTTACATCTACCCCTACAATTTTTTAAATCTTTTTGTTAATTTCTCAGAAATGAGCGCCACTCTTTACAGTCAAATGCACTAACAATTTTGCAATATTTGACAGTTTGAACTTGTACTGGTGCATGAATTTGGTGTTTTAACCAGTGGTTAAGGTAGAAGGTTTTCTAGCTCTAGATATTCAATTTTTTTTTAATATTATATGGAGGCATAGCTACTGAGGCTAAAAGGTAGCAGTCTTTAATAGTAAATATTAATATAAGAGCAATATTCCCTGACATATTGAAAGATATTGATGGTTTCATTTCAATTCAGTTCAGTTGCTCAGGCATGGCTGACTCTTTGCAAACCCATGGACTGAAGTACGCCAAGCCTCCCTGTCCATCAACAACTCCTGGATTAACTTAAACTCATGTCGATTGAAATGGTGATGTCATCCAACAATCTCATCCTCTGTCATCCCCTTCTCCCTCCTTCAGTCTTTCCCAGCATCAGGGTCTTTTCGGATGAGTCAGTTCTTTGTGGCCAAAGTACTGGAATTTAGCTTCAGCATCAGTCCTTCCAATGAATATTCAGGACTGATTTCCTTTAGGATGGACTGGTTGGANTCCCTCCTTCAGTCTTTCCCAGCATCAGGGTCTTTTCGGATGAGTCAGTTCTTTGTGGCCAAAGTACTGGAATTTAGCTTCAGCATCAGTCCTTCCAATGAATATTCAGGACTGATTTCCTTTAGGATGGACTGGTTGGATCTCCTTGCAGTCCAAATGACTCTCAAGAGTTTTCTCCAATGCTACAGTTCAAAAGTGGATGGCAATTTGATCTCTGGTTCCTCTGCCTTTTCTAAAACCAATTTGAACATCTAGAATTTAATGGTTCATGTACAATTGAAGCCTGGCTTGGAGAATTTTGTGCATTACTTTACTAGCCTATAGGGATGGAGCAAAAGCAAAAGCAATACCCAGTTGTGGATGTGACTGGTGATAGAAGCAAGGTCCAACGCTGTGAAGAGCAATATTGCATAGGAACCTGGAATGTCAGGTCCATGAATCAAGGCAAATTGGAAGTGGTCAAACAGGAGATGGCAAGAGTGAACATCGACATTCTAGAAATCAGCAAACTAAAATGGTCTGGAATAGGTGAATTTAACTCGGATAACCATTATATCTACTACTGCAGGTAGGAATCCCTTAGAAGAAATGGAGTAGCCATCACGGTCAAAAAAAGAGTCCGAAATGCAGTACTTGGATGCAATCTCAAAAACGACAGAATGATCTCTGTTTATTTCCAAAGCAAACCGTTCCATATCACAGTAATCCAAATCTGTGCCCCAACCAGTAATGCTGAAGAAGCTGAAGTTGAACGGTTATATGAAGACCTACAAGACCTTTTAGAACTAACACCACCAAAAGATGTCCTTTTCATTATAGGGGACAGGATTGCAAAAGTAGGAAGTCAAGAAACACCTGGAGTAACAGGCAAATTTGGCCTTGGAATATGAAATCAAGCAGGGCAAAGGCTAATAGAGTTTTGCCAAGAAAATGCACTGGTCACAGGAAACACCCATTTCCAACAACACAAGAGAAGACTCTATACATGGACATCACCAGATGGTCAACACCGAAATCAGATTGATTATATTCTTTGCAGCCAAAGATGGAGAAGCTCTATACAGTCAGCAAAAACAAGACCAGGAGCTGACTGTGTCTCAGATCATGAACTCCTTATTGCCAAATTCAGACTTAAATTGAAGAAAGTAGGGAAAACTGCTAGACCATTCAGGTATGACCTAAATCAAATCCCTTAATGATTATTCAGTGGAAGTGAGAAATAGATTTAAAGGGACTAGATCTGATAGATAGAGTACCTGATGAACTATGAACTGAGGTTCATGACATTGTACAGGAGACAGGGATCAAGACCATCCCCATGGAAAAGAAATGCAACAAAGCAAAATGGCTGTCAGGGGAGGCCTTACAAATAGCTATGAAAAGAAGAGAAATGAAAAGCAAAGGAGAAAAGGAAAGATAAAAGCATCTGAATGCAGAGTTCCAAAGAATAGCAAGAAGATAAGAAAGCCTTCCTCAGTGATCAATGCAAAGAATTAGAGGAAAAAAACAGAATGGGAAAGACTAGAGATCTCTTCAAGAAAATTAGAGATACCAAGGGAACATTTCATGCAAAGATGGGCTCGATAAAGGACAGAAATGGTATGACCCTAACAGAAGCAGAAGATATTAAGAAGAGGTGGGAAGAATACACAGAAGAACTGTACAAAAAAGATCTCCACGACCCGGATAATCANCAGTTTTCCAAATTTGCTGGCATATTGAGTGCAGCACTTTCACAGCATCATCGTTCAGGATTTGAAAGGCTTAGTAGGTTAAGGCAATGGTATGGGAATAGATATGGAGACAACACACATCAATATGTTGGAGGAAGTCCTATGCACTATAATGTAGCTTTGGCTGAAGAATAGGTAATGAAGTCAGGAGCAGCAGGTGATGTAGGGTCATTTCATTTAACCATGTGGTAGGGAAAGAGTTTGAAGGCTGGGAAAGATGATTCAATATTATTGTTTAAACAATCATAGAATGGTTTTAGGTACAGTGTTGGTATAAATTGCCTCATAGAGATATCACTTTATTGGGTCTTATGGTAGAGGCTGAGACCTGGCATATCGCCCATGGATTACAAGTTTGGTAACAGGATTTAATTTTTTTTTAATTGATATGGGTTGATTGTTACATATAGTCTCTTAACTCTAAAGATATACTCAGTTTACCCCACCACAACCCTCCCACACCTGGTTCCACTTCAGAAGTCAGCGGCTATATTGAATTGTGTTTGCTGTATGAATCCAATCTTTCTACTGAATGGGATATTCAAGGGGATGTGCTTGAGTGAAAGTGAAAGTGTTAGCTTCAGTTGTGTCTGNCCCACCACAACCCTCCCACACCTGGTTCCACTTCAGAAGTCAGCGGCTATATTGAATTGTGTTTGCTGTATGAATCCAATCTTTCTACTGAATGGGATATTCAAGGGGATGTGCTTGAGTGAAAGTGAAAGTGTTAGCTTCAGTTGTGTCTGACTCTTTGCAACCCCTTGGACTATAGCATGCCAGGCTCCTCTGTCCATGGAATTATCCAGGCAAGAATAGTGGAGTGGATTGCCATTCTCTTCTTCAAGGGATCTTCCTAATCCAGGGTTTGAACCCAGGTCTCCCACATTGTAGGCAGATTCTTTACTGCTTGAGCCACTAGGGAAGTGTTTGCTTTATAAATCCAAAGTTTCTATTGAATGGTTTATTCAAGGGGATATGCTTGAGTAGAAGATATGAACAAATACATATGGCTGAGCATTTAAATCCATATTCTTTAAAAACTTACATGAGTATTAGATGTTTTTATATTTAAATCATACACTCTCCTGTCTTAACATTTCCTAATTTAAAAAAAATGTAAAGCAAGTGGTTATTTTATTATGTTTCATTTTCCTTATATGTAAAGAGATTTAGAGAAGAAGGCAAAGATTACCCAAAAACCCTGTGCTAATGTTGCAGTTTAAGTTTGAACTTCAAGTAATATCATGTAGGCATTATCTATCACCAGAAAAAATTTAAGGCAGAAGGAGAAGAGGGCAATAAAGGATGAGATGGTTAGATGGCATTACCAATTCAGTGGATATGAACTTGGGAAAATTCTGGCTGATGATGAGGGACAGGGAATCCTGATATTCTGTAGTCCCTGGAGTCGCAAAGAGGTGGACACGACTTGTTAACTGAACAAAANGTTGGTGGGAATGCTAACTAGTACACCCACTATGGAGAACAGTGTGGAAATTCCTTAAAAAACTGGAAATAGAACTGCCTTATGACCCAGCAATTCCACGGCTGGGCATACACACCGAGGAAATCAGAATTGAAAGAGACACATGTACCCCAATGTTCATCGCAGCACTGTTTATAATAGCCAGGACATGGAAGCAACCTAGATGTCCATCAGCAGAAGAATGGATAAGAAAGCAGTGGTACATATACACAATGGAGTATTACTCAGCCATTAAAAAGAATACATTTGAATCAGTTATAATGAGGTAGATGAAACTGGAGCCAATTATACAGAGTGAAGTAAGCCAGAAAGAAAAACACCAATACAGCACACTAATGCGTATATATGGAATTTAGAAAGACGGTAATGATAACCCTGTATGCGTGACAGCAAAAGAGACAGAGATGTATAGAACAGTGTTTTGGACTCTGTAGGAGAGGGAGAGGGTGGGATGATTTGGGAGAATGGCATTGAAACGTGTGTAATATCATGTGAAATGAATCACCAGTCCAGGTTTGATGCATGATACTGGATGCTTGGGGCTGGTGCGCTGGGATGACCCAGAGTGATGGTGTGTGTGTAGGGGATGGGGGGGGGCGTGGGAAGGGGGTTCCAGATTGGGATCACATGTACACCCCTGGCGGATTCATGTCGATGTAGGGCAAAACCAATACAATATTGTAAAGTAAATAATAATAATAAAAGGTGTGAAAATAAAGGAATTTCTGGATAGATAATAAAAGAGAATACAGAGAGGATCAGAAAACCACAGTTCCCTATATCACCTTACAGTAGAGGAAAAAGAACCATTTGTGTTGGTGGAGGCCATTGATAGGATTATGTCCCCACCTGAGAGTAGGAAGGTGCCTAAGTCTGTTCTAAAGACCTTTGAGGTGGAAGTGAGGATAGATGTCGCTCAGTCATATCCAACTCTTGTGACCCCATGGACTGTAGCCTACCAGGCTCCTCCCTCCATGGGATTCTTCAGGCAAAAGGACTGGAGTGGGTTGCCATTTCCTTCTCCAGGGGATCTTCTGGACCCAGGGATCAAACCTGGGTCTCCTGAATTCCAGGCAGATAAGCAAAGAGAGCACAGGTAAATTGGTATGGAAGAGCAGCAGGACCATGAGTAAAAGGCAGAATGGATCAAAATTTTCTGCCACAGATGGTCTAAAAGCAAAACAACAGAAGATGTTCCTGAAATAATTTTTTTAATGTTTCCATGTTATAGATACAATTTCCTGACAAAACAGTTTTGAAGATCTGATCGGGTACTTTTAATCTTCAAATGATTGCATATTTAAAACTGTATAGATTTAAGATTTGATATGCATCACAATGTAGTCACTACCATCAAGCTGATTAACACATATAGCATTTCACATGGTTAATTTTTGCTCCCTTTCTGGCCCTACCCACTGCTGCTGAGAACACTTAGGATCTATTCTTTTAGCAAATTTCAAATATAAGTACAGTATGGCTACCTGTAGTCACCATGTTATACATTAGATCTTCCTAACCTATTCATTTTGCACAACTGAAATTTTGTATGTTTTGACTTTCATCTTCCTATTTCATCCTTCCCCAGGCTCTGACAGGGGCTTCCCAGGTGGTTCTAGTGGTAAAGAACCTGCCTGCCAATGTAGAAGACTTAAGAGACACCGTTTTGATCCCTGGGTCGGGAAGATCCCCTGGAGGAAGGCATGGCAATCCCATATTCTTGCCTGGAGAATCCCATGGACAGAGGAACCTGACAGGTGTCCACAGGGTCACACAGAATGGGACACAACTGAAGGGACTTACTGCACACACGTGTACAGCCTCTGAAAATAACCTTTCTACTCTCTGCTTCTGTCCGTTTGATAGTTTTTCATCACTTCTAAAACGAAATCAACCTATACTGCTGAGGTAAAACCTTGTGTGACTGTTCCCTGCCTTTCTTTACCCTGCCTTCTTCTACTATTTTTCCTCCAAACCAGCCATACTGGCCACCCACCAGCAGCTGATTCTCTGTCTTTTTCTGCTCAGCATCTACATATACATTTACTATTCATTCCACCTAGAATACCCATCCAGTGTCCCACCACTGCTTCCTTTTCTAGGTCCCCAATATATACAATGTTACCTGTGAAACTTATTTTCTTTTCCATTTCAAAGCATCAGGTATAGTCATTCTCTGGAGGAAAACTTCACCAACTTTCTCAGAATAGGTTAGTAACCTCCTTCACCCAACACTCATGAGATGCTACTTTTTCTTATGACTTGTGTAAAAATCAATTTAATGTCTGGCGTCTCGAGAGAAATCCCACCTTCCCTCTTGAGCCTCAAAAGGGTCCTTGACACCCTTGAGGCAACTCAAGAAGTTCCCCGACATACCCGTCTCCACTTGAGAGGAACACCGAGGGTCCCTCCACAACTCAAGAAGAGCCCCGGTTTTCCCTCCTCATCTTGAGATGAGGGTCCATTTCTCTGCTTCCTCAGGAAAGGAATCCCAGCGTTCCCGTCGCACCTCAAGAGGAGGCGGTCTCAACTTGACACTTGAGAGAAACTCCTGGGGTCATGCCACAATTCCAAAAGACCCTGATATTATTGTATCTGAAAGTCTAACAAGAAGTCTGGAATAATAATTTAATAAATATTGGTTAAGTAGTGAATGGTGAAAATGCATATCTTAAAATATGTGTTTCCAAGACAATAGCAAAAGATAAAAGAAGCCACTAAAGAAATATGTCTCATCTCTATAACCAATCTGAATTGTTTATAGTGGTAAAAACACATTTTTCTTTCTTCCTAATTATGGTCATATGTATTGAACTTTTTGTAAAACTTTAAGGACAGCCCAGTAGAACTTCTGCCATAATATAAATAGTCTATGTTTGCACTATTGAACATTTGAAATGTGACTAGTGAGACCAAAAACTTTGCTTTTAAATTGTTTTACTATTTAAATCAATCATAGTCACATGAGGGTGGTGGGTCTAGTATTGGACAGCCTAGCTAAACAATACAGAAATGTGTCTAATAAATGCCACTTGTCAGTTGCCTCTCTGAAGAGTAGAGGACAGAATTTAGAAGGTTTGGAAACCATAGCAAGGAAGACCAGGAAAGTAGAAAGGGTTCCCTCTCACTCTGAGAAAAACCTTTGAGTTTTACGGCAGAAATAGTTGTATGGCCCCTCCACTGGGGCTCGTTGCTCTCCATCTATAATATCTTTAGAAGGTTGAGTTCAGTTCAGTTCAGTTCAGTCACCCAGTCATGTCTGACTCTTTGTGACCCCATGGAATGCAGTACACCAGGCTTCCCTGTCCATCACCAATCTACTCAGACACATGTCCATTGAGTCGGTGGTGCCATCCAACCATCTCATCCTCTGTCGTCTCCCACCTTCAATCTTTCCCAGCATCAGGGTCTTTTCAAATGAGTCATTTCTTCATATCAGGTGGCCAAAGTATTGGAGTTTCAACTTTGGCATCAGTCCTTCCAGTGAACATTCAGGACTGGTCTCCTTTAGGATGGACTGGTTGGATCTCACTGTTGTCCAAGGGACTCTCAAGGTAGGGTGTATAAATAGGGCTTCCCTGGTGGCTCAGCAGTAAAGAATCCACCTGCAATGTGGGAGACTTGCAGGAGACACAGGTTCGATCCCTTGGTCAGGAAGATCCTCTGGAGGAGGAAATGACAAGCCACTCCAGTTTTCTTGCCTGGAACATCCTATGGCTAGAGGAGCATGGTGGGCTTCTGTCCATGGGGTCGCAAAGAATCAAGACACTCATATGTTACTATGATAGGTATTGGATTTTGGTAGAAATTCATCAGAGTTTCTGCACATAATTACTAATAATTTCATTTAAGTGTATATTGGGCTATTCAAATGTGTGTATTTCAATTCTTGGTTGCTCATTACTTTTCTCATGTGTAGCCAGCTCCCTCCTATGTACTGTATGACTAGAGTCCTTCATCTGGGGGGCAAATGTCTGAACATAGCACTCTGCATCTGTGTGTATTTTTAAACTTTGTCAACATACCATTGACTAGGGACAATTGTAGCTCTGCATTAGGGCACATTAAAATTCAATACAGCACATGTTTGCTCATGTAAAAATGTAGAAGTAATAACCATCTACCAAACCTGAATGCTATGCTCAATTAAATGCCAAGCACATTCCCCATGCATCTGCTCAATGCGTGCTCCGGTCACAGCCTAATAGTCAATTATACAATGACAAATAAATGCATGACATGTCATGTTAAGATAATTCCATGTTCTTAGAAAGTCTTAGCAGTTTTGAATTTTGAGCCTTTGTGCTTGAATCTTTATCATGGAAAGTAAGCAGTTCCTTTAGTATCATTAGTGATCTAACTTTAAAATGTCTTATTCTTTTCACGATACTTTATCAGTCTAATTGAAGAGACAAACAAGACATTAAAAATGCAACTTATTAGCCTTGTGAGTCAGAATTTTCTCCATGGTTTACAAACCCACAAAGGTCAATCAATTGTATTACTTTTTCCATCATCTGAAGTCCAGATGTACATGTTTATGTATAGCTAAAGAATCTAATTTCTCTTAGCAAACTCTTTCGTGTATAAATGTTGTGCTTTTCAATTTACAAACCCAATTTATTCCAGTTCAGTTCAGTTCAGCTCAGTCTCTCAGGCATGTCCAACTCTTTGCAACCACATGAAACACAGCACGCCAGGCCTCCCTATCCATCACCAACTCTCGGGGTTCACCCAAACTCGTCCATTGAGTCAGTGATACCATCCAACAATCTCATCCTCTGTGGTCTGCTTCTCCTCCCACCCTCAATCTTTCCCAGCATCAGGGACTTTTCAAATGAGTCAGCTCTTCACATCAGGTGGCCAAAGTATTGGAGTTTCAACTTCAACATCAGTTCTTCCAATGAACACCCAGGACTGACCTCCTTTAGGATGGACTGGTTGGATTTCCTTGCAGTCCAAGGGACTCTCAAGAGTCTTCTCCAACACTATAGTTCAAAAGCATCAATTCTTTAGCACTCAGCTTTCTTTATAGTCCAGCTCTCACATCTATACATGACTACTGGAAAAACCATAGCTTTGACTAGATGAACCTCTGTTGGCAAAGTAATGTCTCTGCTTTTGAATATGCTGTGTGTCTAGGTTGGTCATAACTTTCCTTCCAAGGAGTAAGTGTCTTTTAATTTCATGGCTGCGATCATCATCTGCAGTGATATTGGAGCCCAAAAATATAAAGGCAGCCACTATTTCCACTCTTTCCCATCTATTTGCCATGAAATGATGGGATCAGAAGCCATGATCTTAGTTTTCTGAATATTCAGTTTTAAGCCAACTTTTTCACTCTCCCCTTTTATTTTCATCAAGATGCTCTTTAGTTCTTCTTCATTTTTTGCCATAAGGGCGGTGTCATCTGCATACCTGAGGCTGTTGATATTTCTCCCAACAAATATAACTTTAAATGTATGAAGTGTACTTATCGCAACAAAATATCACTTTTATACTTAGTAATTCCTATTTGTAGTGGGTATGAATAAACTTTCTCCTCCAACCTGGGGCAGAAAAATGACAACCTATCTAGAAAATATTTGCAAATTATATATATATGAGAAAGGATGTGTAACCAAAATATACAGAGAAATCCTTCAGCTCAGTAAGAAAATGACAAGCAAGCCAATTAAAAAATTGGGCAAATTATTTTCTTACTCATTTGAGCAGATATCCACTGTTATCATTAAAAAGTTACAAAAAAGAAAAAAACCTGATGATACCAAGTGTTGGCAATCATGTAGAGAAAATTGAACCTTTATATAATGCTGGTAGGAATGCCAACTAGTACAGCTGCTTTGGAAAAGACTGTGACAGTTTCTTAAAAAGTTAAATGTGCATTTAATTCCATTCTTAAGTCCATGAGAAATCCAAACATTTGTTTACACAAAGATGACTATGCAAATGCTCATAGCAGCATTATTCAGAATAGCTATAAACCAGAAACAATTTGAAAAATCTATCAACTAGTGACTAGATTAAAAAAATAAATTTCACATTTAAAAGAACAAATTATTGATAAATGTTGCAACATGAATGAACCACAAAAACTTTATGCTCAATGAAATAATCCAGGTACAAAAGACTTTGTATTCTATGGTTCCATTTATATAAAATATCCAGAAAAGTTGATTCCATAGAAATACAAAGGATATCTTTGAGTGATGGAATGCTCTGTAACTATATTGAAGCAATTGTTGGACCTACTAATTTCCTTACAGTATATCAAATCGTGCACTTGAAATGGATGTATCAAATAGTATATGAATTATAGTTTAAAATATCTGAGTAAAAAAGACCTAACATCCTCTTTTCAGTTGTTCTTTAGAAAAACAATGCTTGAGTCTTTTAACAAAATTGTTAGAATTTTTTAGCTTTCTCATTTTATGTTGTTATATTTATGTGAACTTGCTTGTGCCATTTTTTAAAAAGTTTGGAAACAAAATTAGTTATAATGTCTTTCTCAGTCTACATGTATAAACCTATTCATACTCCTCTGTATTCAAGATATGTAGTTTTGAAAAGTAGAAATATTTTTGTTCTTGAAAAATTAAGTAAATAATTAGGAAAACCTTCAAAAAAAGGATTTTCTATGTCTGTTGTGTAACTGAGAGTTAAAATTAATTTTTGTTGTTTGTTTTTAGTGGGTTAAATCATCCAAACTACCTGTTTTCTTCAACTCATGAAAAGTGAAAAATTTCAACATAAATTATAAGTGTATTTTTTAAATAAAATGAATACAACTATTATTATCCTAGAATTCTCCAAGTTGAGAGTATATGAATTAGTCCGGATTATCTAACTGCAGGCACATCAGATCACTAGCTCTCCTTTCCAGGCTTCTGGTGGCAATGAGGTCATCTCACTTGTACTTATGATGTCCTCTTATCTATTTGAAATTTCCATCCCTGTGTCTTCCTGTGATGGCTACACAGAATTTTGGTCATGATGCAATATAACCTGCTTTTCTTACTTAAACACCTTGACCTGAGCTATGCTGTTGTTTTACACAATCTCTAAAATTCACCTTGAACTACTGTTATGATGCCAAAAATATTCTGATGATCTATTTTCCATCCTTGACTATGCTGAAATAAAGGAGCTACAATCCATTTCTTTTACCCAGTTTTACTATGTCACAGGGCTTCCCAGGTGGTGCAGTGGTGAAGAATCTGCCTGCCAGGAGATGCAGGAGATGTGGGTTCCATCCTAGGTTGGGAAGACCCCCCAGAGGAATAAGTGGCAACCCACCCCAATATTCTTTCCTGGGAAGTCTCATGGATACAGGAGCCTGGTGGGCTGCAGTCCATGGGGTCATCAAGAGTCAGATGCGACTGAGCTAGGTCACAAAATAGTCTTACCTTCCTTGTTTGTTGTTTTATAAGATGTTCAGTATTAGAATACTGAACCTAAAGCTAGCAGGCCATACAAACAGCCCATATCATGTTGTTCTCAATATCACACCTTACCTTTATTAGTCATTTTTTTTTACTGAATAACAAATTACCCATACACTCAGAGACTTAGAACTTATGTGTGTGTGTGTGTGTGTGTGTGTGTGTGTGTGTGTGTGTGTGTGTATGTCTTGCTCACAGATCCAGTAGGTCAGATGGAGTGACTTTACTTCAAGCTTTCAATATTTGTTCAGCTCTGCTTTGTGTGTCTTTTTGATTCTGGGTCAGTGGTTACTGTAGAACATGCTTTTAATTGATAATCACAAGAGAGCAGAAGGGAAAATCCAACCAGGAAATCATTCTTAAAAGCTCTCCCTGTATCTTATAAATTGAACAAACCCAACTAAATAAAGTGGATATATATTTTTATCCAGATGAGATAATATATATTTCTAGGACTGAAAAGTCTGTGTCTGACATAGGAGTGATAATTAGAGCAGCAATCCAGTCTGTCAAAAATCCCTTCCATGAGAATCTATTCATTCAAAACCAAGTATATGTATTTTGACCTTCTTCCTACTCCTTTTCTTAAAAGTTTCTATGAAAATATTCCTCTTTCAGGCCCATTTCATCAATCAGCTTTTTCTGCTTCATGTTCTAGGCATAGTCACAGAAATCTGAGTACCATGCAATAGTAAACATGTGTTTCTAGCTCACATGTTTACAGGTGGCTGGGGCAGAAAGGCTATCTGTCTGTGATATTTCATTCTTGAATTGAGGGGAAGAGAACTATCTATCTTCATTGCATTTTTCTCATGGCAAAGGCAGGTACACAAAAAAGCAGCCAAACTGCTAGGCAATACATCTCAGCCCATGGTACAACTGCTAACATCTCATTGGTAAAGCATCACATAGCCAAACCTGGAGTGAAAGCAAGGAAAATTACTCTCCATGCCCTATGAGACCACAGTTAGGCATCTTAGTCACTATGAGTCATTTCCCTCACTATGAGTCATTTCCCTCCCACATATTTTAAAGCTATGTCACCTACCTTTGATTTAATGAGCTATCACTTTATTTAAAAACATTGGTATTTTTAGACTCTGTATTGCCTCTGCATTCCCCTTAAACTGGCCAGATAATGTTATACCTATCATGGCAGCTAGTTCACACTTTTAAATCTCTGCATCAAAGCTTTTTTGCCCAAGGTGGCAAGTTCATTAAGGTACATTGTCTGATGTGTACTTTTACCAGATGCTGTATGACTGCTGCTGCTGCTGCTAAGTCACTTCAGTCGCATCCGACTCTACAATCCTGTAGAAGGCAGCCCACCAGGCTCCCCCGTCCCTGGGATTTTCCAGACAAGAACACCGGAGTGGGTTGCCATTTCCTTCTCCAATGCATGAAAGTGAAAAGTGAAAGTGAAGACGCTCAGTCGTGTCCGACTCTTTGTGACCCCATGGACTGCAGCCTACCAGGTTCCTCTATACATGGGATTTTCCAAGCAAGAGTACTGGAGTGGGTTGCCATTTCCATCTCCAATGTATGACTACAGAATATAGTTTATGGTTCTTGCAGCCTCTGATAAAAGTTTTCTTGCCAAAATCCAATGCACATATTTTAAGGGTTTAACACAACCTCTATTCTCATATTAAAATCAATATCAGACAAGGTTTGTTCAGGAAAATAGAAACCACTGTATATGTGGTAGTTTAGTCACCAAGTTGTGCCTGACTCTTGTGACTCTGCAGACCATTGTCTGCCAGGCTCCTCTGTCCATGGGATTTTCCAGGCAAGAGTACTGGATTGGGTTGCCATTCCCTTCTCCAGGGGATCTTCCTGACCCAGAGATCAAATCTGGGTTTCCTGCACTGCAGGCAGATTCTTTTACCAACTGAGCTACCAGAGAAGCCCCAAAGCAAAACTTATTACAGAATTAAGCAGAAAACTGATTCCCTGGTAGCTTAGAAGATAGAGAATCTGCCTGCAATGTGGGAAACCTGGGTTCGATCCCTGGGTCAGGAAGACCTGTTGGAGAAGGGAATGGCAATCCACTCCAGTACTCTTGCCTGGAAAATTCGGACAGAGGAGCCTGGGGGACTACAGTCCTTGGGGTCACAAAGAGTCGGACACAGCTAACACTTTCACTTTGCTTCCCTTGTGGCTCAGCTGGTAAAGAATCCACCTACAATGTGGGAGACGTGGGTTCGATCGCTGGGTTGGGAAGATCCCCTGGAAAAGGGAAAGGCTACCCACTCCAGTATTCTGGCCTGGAGAATTCCATGGGTTGTATATTCCATGGGGTCCCAAAGAGTTGGACATGACTGAGTGACTTTCACTTTCAAGCAGAAAGAGCCAGAGATCAGAGAGGCTGCATTGTGGATCAGAGGATTTGACTTTGAAACAGTTGAGAGGTGGTTCTCGTGAGCTTACTAGGCAGTGGATGTAAATCTTTGTCTGCCTACAAGTCGAACTATAGCCCCTTCCCGAGAATAATAGTTTCTCTTTTTCATTTACCTTCCTAATCTTACATGAGCACTTCTTTTGGGCAAAGAAATTAATAAAATGAAGAGAATTCTGGGAAAGATAATTATCAACCTTCAAATATGGTGGAACCGGATTAGCAACATAAAATCCAGCATGGTTGTCTTTTCACAAATGGGTTAGTTGAGATTTAACAATGATCCCCGAATCTGAGATCCCTATGCATCTTGAATTAAATCAAAATGCTTTTAAATATATATCAAGTTTTAGAACATCAGCGTGGAAGGAAATGGAGTTTAGAACAAGTTGTGAAACACATAACAGACACATTTTAGGGAGACTAGTGTCTCTCTTGAGAAGAATTTAACTGGAACCATTTCATAAATTGCCTAAAATGAACATATGATCCCAGTCTTTTAATAGCAGTGAAAAATTAAATATATCACCACTGATGTACCAAAAATATTTTGAGTGGGTATTTTTCCTGTCCTTTCTCTATCTCATTTTTATTTTCATTTTGCTCTACTTCCATGTGCTGTATGATAGATACACACAAATAATATTTAAAGTGAAAGTGAAGTCGCTCAGTCATGTCTGACTCTTTGCGACCCTGTGGACTGAAGTCCACCAGGCTCCTCCATCCATGGGATTCTCCAGGCGTGAATACTGGAGTGGGTTGCCATTTCTTTCTCCAGGGGATTTTTCTGACCCAAGGATCGAACCCAGGTCTCCCACATTGCAGGCAGATGCTTTTAACCTCTGAGCCACCAGGGAAGCCAATGTAAAAGCATCTATTATTTGGAACAAGTGTAGCATTAATCAGCATAAAGCATATTGACTTGTATAAAGCTGAAGATAATTCCTAATGAGAAAAACTTGATCATTAAATTCCTATAAGAAAGTGTACTTCCACAGAGTTAGTATTAATAGTCTTGAAAATCATAAGTTGTGGGTTGGGATACAAGATTTAAAAATGGAAATTTAAGGACTTAATGAATATCCTCTATATTTCATGCTTCTTGTGGTTTAGTCACTAAGTAGTGTCCCACTCTGTGACCTAATGAACTAAAGCACGACAGGCTTCCCTGTCCTTCACCATCTCCCATAGTTTGCTCAAACTCAGTCTATTGGGTCTGTGATGCCATCCAACCATCTCATCCTCTGTTAGCCCCCTTCTCCTCTTGATCTCAATCTTTCCCAGCCTCAGGGTCTTTTCCAGTGAGTTTGTTCTTTTCTTCAGGCAGCCAAAGTATTGGGGCTTCAGCATCAGTCCTTCCAATAAATATTCAGGGTTGATTTCCTTTAGGGATGTCTCCTTTGATCTCCTTGCTGTCCATGGGACTCTCAGGAGTCTTCTCCAGCACAGTTCAAAAGCATCATCCTTCTTGGTGACAAAGAAAAATAATTATAGAAATTAAATATTGATTTACATTGTGGGATAGAAGAAACAGTTTCAAACTAAAATCAGGATATGTGGATTTTTTTCACATGTTTCCCTGCTGCCCTCACTAATCCATGATTTTGGTCAGTTGATTAAGCTGACTTGTTTTCCTGAATTACAATAACAGATTGAGATTCAGTTTTCTCTCAGATGATGTCAAATCCAGGATGTATGATTATGTAATACTGAAGATATTTTAAGCATATTTTGAACTGTATTTAAGCTCCTTTGTGGAAGTTCCTAATAATAAAATTCTGATATTTGCTTTTGAAGNGAGATTCAGTTTTCTCTCAGATGATGTCAAATCCAGGATGTATGATTATGTAATACTGAAGATATTTTAAGCATATTTTGAACTGTATTTAAGCTCCTTTGTGGAAGTTCCTAATAATAAAATTCTGATATTTGCTTTTGAAGTTATTTGTCCCTTAGTATATGTATGTGATTCAATTCAGTGCCCAGTAACACCTATAAACCTTTGCCCAACTTTGCATTTGGAGATCATTCCTATGAGAGTGGAATTATAAATGCCCTTCCTTTAAGATGAATGCTTTAGATCGGTCAAGATATCATGTAGTAAGTTTTTTTTTTCTATATAGCAGAATTTTGTTAAAATCATTTTGAAATCAAAGATGATTTTGATGCAGCTGCTTCATGACTTTGGTGTTGGCAGTTTTACGCTAAAGCATCACTGTTTGATCTGTTATTTGGATTTCTTACCTTTGTCAGTAATGCCTTTTATGTAGCAGTCTTGCTGTGGCTAGATAAGAGAGGACTGATACTGGGATGGCAGACGGAAAGTAGTGTGTGGAGCTTGATCATTGCTGATGGGTAAAGATTGATATGCAGACTTCAAAAAATAGAATGAAGTTGCTTTGGGCAATATCGGAATGCTCTGAATGGTTTTAACACTTATTTCACATCTTCTCTGTCACTTAAAAAAAAAAAGAAAATATTTTGATTCCACTATTGCTTATCTTTTCCTCTATCCTTCTTAAATTATTATAGATTTTGTCTTGCTACCTATAGAGTAAATTTAAATGTTGTTTGAGGAAATATCTTGCTTCTTCTTCAATTATATATTTTCACTATATAAGTTTTAGAACCTATTTGATAATTTTATGACAAATAGGATTATGCACCATATTTATCCTTTTCTTATATTCTTTATAAGATACATAAATTTTCTGTTTCCATAGAATTTAAACTCCCATGTGGAAGAGAATAAACATTCAAATTGGGTTTGAAATGTAAACACTGGTTTGATGAAAAAATAATAGGCCAATGATGAAAATAAGATGTTTCAATTCATATTTAATTTAAAATGCCCTTATATTTTTCTTTCATTTTCATGNATAGAACAGTCTTTTGGACTCTGTGGGAGAGGGAGAGGGTGGGATGATTTGGGAGAATGGCATTGAAACATGCATAATATCATATATGAAATGAATCCCCAGTCCAGGTTTGATGCATGATACTGGATGCTTGGGGCTGGTGCACTGGGATGACCCAGAAGGATGGTACAGGGAAGGAAGAGGGAGGGGGGTTCAGGATGGGGAACACGTGTATACCTGTGGTGTATTCCTGTTGATATATGGCAAAACCACTACAATGTTGTAAAGTAATTATCCTCCAATTAAAATAAATAAATTTATATTAAATAAATAAATAAATAAAACTAGTGGCAGAAACTAACACCATATTGTAAAGCAAATATCCTCCAATTTAAAAAAAAGGCTACTAAGTATAAAATAAATAAGCAACAAAGATATACTGTATAGCACAAGGAAATATCACCTTTATTTTGTAATATTGTAAATCAACTATATTTCAATTAAAAAAAATAAGAAGAGGAATAATGGACTGTAAACAATAAGTAAACTTTTTAAGATTCAATTTTATTTGACTTTAAAATAGAATGAAAAGTGATATCAAGTAGTTAAAAAAAACTAATGGAATTTATATATTATTTTAAGACATCTATCATAACTAAAAGTCTGAAATTTAAAGTTAAATAAAGGTAAGACATCATTACAAAAAAAAGCTCGTCATTCATTAGAAGCATATTTTCCTGAATATACTCCCTTTTAAAAAAATTGCGGAATGTTAATTTGAAATTAGTAGAAAGAATGAGCAAATTTTTAGAATAGCTTTAAAATAAGCATATTGTTATGGCTTTAAGATGACTTAACTATTAGAGTATTTATTTACTATTTGTAAATAGTCTTCCTGAATTAAATTAAATTTGTTTAATATCATTTCTGCTTATATGCATGTATAATTAAACACAAAGACACATACTGCATAGAGGACTAAAAGTAACTAGAAAACATGTCAATATCCTTAACATGTCAAGATCCTTTGTAACATCTCTCAGTCACATGCTTTGATGTCAACAATGTATGAGGATTTGATGCAGATTTAAATGAAGTATCAAGCTGTATGGAACTCTGATCTAATCCTTGGCTCATTTGGCTACTAAGCCAGTGTAAGAAAAAGAAATGAAAGGGAATAAAGAGAGATAAATGATATATTAATAGAAAGGAAAGGGAAGGTAAAAAGGGGACAGAAATGATAGGCTAGCAAAGGAAATGAACTGATAAAGAGAATGTAAGTCATTGAGATAAGAGTAAAGATTTATAAATTTGAGGTATATATATATGTGTTACATATTGGTGTATCTTGTGTTGCTATATATTTTGCCTTTTTTATATATTTAACAATGCATTGTTCATTTTTATGAATTATATTCAATAATAGGATAAAAGATTATTCATAGCATTTCTTATACCCATTTAAAATTTAGTCCTAGCAACTGAACACAAGGTGGACTTCTACATCAACTACAGAAGTACAGTGATTACAGAAATGTTACCAGGATAATTCCGTCTCAAAGTGTACATCTTCCAAATTAAATAATAAGATGCAGTTCAGTTCAATTTAGTCACTCAGCAGTGTCCAACTCTTTGGGACCCCATGGACTGCAGCATGCCAGGCTTCCCTGTCCTTCACCAACTGCTGGAGCTTGCTCAAACTCATGTCCATCCAATCAGTGATGCCATCAAACTATCTCATCCTGTCATCTCCTTCTCCTCCTATCTTCAATCTTTCCCAGCAGCAGAGTATTTTCCAATGAGTCAGTTCTTTGCATCAAGTGACCAAAGTATTAGAGCTTCAGCATCAGTCCTTCCAATGAATATTCACGACTGATTTCCTTTAGGATTGACTGATTTGATCTGCAGTAACAAATGTGAAAATAAAGGCAAAGAGATTGTTTGCATATAGAAAATAAGGTTACAAATATAATGTAACCACTGTATGTTCTGTAAATAATCCTTAATCATTGAAGTCAAATCCCCTTAAGGATTATCTCTGTGTCTCCCTATAGTAAGAAACATAAAAATTCATGTTCTTAAGGGAACAAAGCTTCTAACTTAAATTGCTAGACTTGCTTCAGTAGTTTTCTTTATATCTTTTGCATTTGTGGAAGTCAGTTCTGGTGCCTGTGAAGTAATCACACACGGAAAATTTCATCTGTTGGTAGTCAGCCACAATTCAAGGAGACACTTTGTATAATCTTATTTTAGGATGGCAGAGTTTCCACATAACATATTTCAGAAAATGTCCTAAAAGGCAGCTTAGCAATAGCCACCAGCAGCAAGTCAATACAACAGCCAGCAAAGAAAGTACAAGCTGTCGGGTAGAATTCTTGTTTGATAGAGAGATTTGGAATCTTTTTGTTTTGTTTCTCTAGAGTAAACTTTTTTACTTAGTTTTTGGCATTCAGGTGTCACTGGAAGTGCCATGGTAAACGTTCTCAGTACCTTTTGAGATCAGAGAGTATAACTTCAGAGAATACATGATCAATTTATATTTAGTTATTGCAAGAATAATTTTGCTTCAGTATGATTATATAATTCTAAATCAGGTGTCAATATATGTGATTGTACAGTCTTGGCTTATTATACCCTCTTGAATATAAATTCAGGCTTCCCAGTTGGTGCTAGTGGAGAAGAACCTGTCTGCCAGTGCAGGAGACCATGAGAGGTGGATTCAATTCCTCAGCTGGGAAGATCCCCTGGAGGAGGGATAGGCAACCCGCTCCAATATTTTTGCCTGGAGAATCCCAGGGGCAGAGGAGCTTGGCGGGCTACAGTCCACATGGGTGCACAGAATCGGACATGACTGAAGCGACTTAGCTTGCAAGCGGTGTAAATTGATTAAGCAGAAACACTGAGTGAAAATAGTAACTCAGATAAAGAAGTCCGACAATAATTGGGTTCTTCAATAAACTTGAGTTCCTAACATTTGGACAAAAGGAAAAATACCTTCTAAATAAATTATTTTATTTTAATTTCCTTGCATGTAATTATCTACATGATATATAATTGTCCTATTTATGATAGTATACTTACTATGTTACTTTTATTTTATAAAACACATTGAAAGCATCTTTTAATTGAAATAGAGTTCTAGTTGATATTTAATATACCCTGTGGATAAATTTAGAAAATGGAATGGAACTGTTTTATAATAGTTGGTAATGGATGGCACTTACATTCAGTTCAGTTCAGTTCAGTCACTTAGTCTTGTCCGACTCTTTGCGACCCTATGGACTGCAGCATGCCAGGCTTCCCTGTCCATCACCAACTCCTGGGGCCTCCTCAAACTCATGTCCATCACATAGGTGATGCCAGTAAACCATCTCATCCTCTGTCATCCCCTTCTCCCGCTTCAATCTTTCCCAGCATCAGGGTTTTTCCAATGAGTCAGTGGCCAAAGTACTGGAGTTTCAGCTTAAGCATCAGTCCTTCCAATGAAATTAGTCCTGAATATTCATTGGAGTACAGAAAAATCACTTATATCTTCATTTGAATGTCAGTGATTTTCCACTGAATACGTTAATAGATGTTGAGCACATCTCAGGATTCTGATGCCTTAAATTAAAGCAATGACATTTTCTCAAGGGGCAGCTGTGTTCCATTGAATAACACAGGCATATTAGATTGTGACACTTTCAGATAAATCTACTGCATTGGTAGATATATGTTTTTTAATACCTCAGTCATGAATTCAAAGTAGCATTTTAATTGTACTGCACACCACGTGTGTGTGCTCAGTTGCTCAGTCCTGTCTGACTCTCTTGTGACTACATGGACTGTGGCCTGCAAATCTCCTCTGTCCATGGGACTCTCCCGGCCAGAAGAGTAGAACTGGTTGCCATTTCCTTCTCCAGGGGATTTCCTGGACCCAGGGATCGAACCTAGGGCTCCTGCATTGGTAGGCAGATTCTTTATCACTGAGCCACCTGGGAATACAACTTGAGAACATTTGAAGATGTGTATATGAAGTGTTTATGATGTATATTAAGCGAGAGAGATGGGAAGTAGCAATGTGAAAATGGTATAAAGCATGAAAATATTCAGGGGATGCTTGAGAGTTTTGTATGATATGATGAGTAGTCACTTAGGCAAGCTTGGAAACTATCACCATGCATACTTATATTTAAATACTAATGAAATCCTGTCAATTTAAATTCACTCTGGAATTACAACTGTGAAAAAAAAATCACTATGTGCAATTTAGAAAATTACTGAAATGGATTTTGAAAGAATTCCATCTTGTGGTTTTTAAAGAATCATAAAACATTCTTAGTTCTCTCCTGATTTTGATGTAATTTGTCCCTTATAAATCTCTATAGACCATGAACCATTCATAGACTTAAAAAACCACACACTCTCATCAGTGATTCAGTTGTTATTGTTGTTCAGTTGCTCAGTCGTGTCCAACTCTTTGCGACTCCATGGACTGCAGTATGCCAGGCTACGCTGTCCTTGATCATCTCCGGGAGCTTGCTCAAACTCATGTCAGTTGAGTCTGTGATGCCATCCAATCATCTCATCCTCTGTTGCCCTCTTTTCTTCATGAGCTCAGATCTTTTGTAACATCAAGGTCTTTTCTAGTGAGTTGGCTCTTCTCATCAGGTAGCCAAAGTATTGGAGCTTCAGCTTTAGCATCAGTCATTCCAGTGAATATTCAGGATTGATTTCCTTTAGGATTGATTGGTTTGATCTCTTTTCAGTTCAAGAGTCCTCCAGCACCACAGTTCAAAAGCATCAATTCTTTGGTGCTCACCCTTCCTTCTGGTCCAACTCTCACATCTGTACAGGTCTGCTGGAAAAATCATAGCTTTGACTATATGGAATTTTGTTGGCAAAGTGATGTTTCTGATTTTTTTTTTTTTTTTTTTTTTAGCATCCATGGATGATTTTATTGTTTGTGGATTATACCAGAGACTTTTTTTTTTTTTTNCCTTGGGAAATGTGCATCAGATGCTGTTCTCTTCAGAGAGGAGCTAAAGCAGAGGATAAGGGGGAAGATATGTCCCGGGGAGGCCCCATAGGATCGTGCTTGGTTATAAGATCATTAAGTAACACAGTGATATTAAGTACCCAACAGGGCCTGGACTTTACTGAGTCACATGTGTTTCTTCCCTCCACACGGCCCTCCTCAGGTGCACGCTCACAAACAACCCTCCCTGCCCTCCCTCCCACCTGCAGGCCTGGAATGTGCCTTTAAGCAAACCCGGTGCCAGCAGAGACCAGCAGGAAGAGTGTACACTGAGTCCCTGTCTCCCTCTGGGAGGCCAAGGGCAGGGACTGGGCCAGTCATGTGACTGCCCAGGCTCCAAGGTAAAAAAAGACCACAGCAGTGCAGGAAATACTGTGGCTGCAGCAGAAAAATCTAGGGCTGGTTTGTGTATATTGTATTTCTGGCCCAGCACACAGGCATTGTACAAACTAAACAAACAAATGGCCCTTTTGGCCTTGAGCTCCAAAGACTTTTGGTATTTTTCTGTTTCTACCCTCCTCCCCATATGGTACTTCCCCTGTTGTTGGGGCCAGAAGCCAGAGAATTTTTCAATTCCTCTCGTCTCCATCCACTCTGGCAGGTCCCGCCACTTCTGTTTTCTAAAAATGCACACGTCAAATCTAGAAAAAGGGTACTGATGATCCTATTTGCAGAGCAGGAATAAAGACGAAGAGGTAGAGAATGGACAGGGGACACAGAGCCGGAAGGGGAGTGTGGGATGAATTGGGAGAGTGGCATTGACTTATAGACACTGCCTTGTGCAGCAATAGAGATGAAGCCGGGAGAGACTTGGGGATACAATGGGGAAAGGAGAGGGAGGGACGAATGCATTGAAAGAGCAACACTGAAACACGTATATTATCATATGTAAAGTAGATAGCCAGTGGGAATTTGCAGTGTAAGGAAGGGAGGTCAAACCTGGTGCTCTGGGACAACCTAGAGNCCCAATCCCGAATCTCCCTCCCACCACCCACCCCCCAACGTCTCTCTGGATCATCCCCGAATATTCTGTCTAGGTTTGTCTAGATTCAGTGGTTTGTTTAAAAAGAAGTTCCAGTCTCTGAATGTCACAATCTTAGCACTTTCCTCTACCTGTCACTCCATGAATATTCAGCCAAAGGCGGAAAGGTAAAATACAAGAGTTATTTCACAATCAAAAAATGGGGAAAATTATGTTCTTCAACTTGTGCAATTTTAAAAGCTTAGGAGAGAAAAAGGGATTATGTAAGCATATGGGGAAAAAGAAAGTTTCTAAAACAGACTAATTCTACTGCCACTGTTCTCAGCAAATAAGTTAACTATTACATTAAAATGATGTTTGTAAAAATCTGTACACGGTATACTATTTGATGTTTTACAAATGCTTTTTCCTGGTAAGGATATTCTTTTATGTATTAAAAACAAGCTTCCTAAAATGTAAAAACTTTTACTATGGAAAATTGTATACAAAGGTAGTGAGAAAAACAAAATCTCCCATGTAACCATCTCCAATGTAAAAAATTATTGGGCAATGGGCAATCCTATTGCATTGACACCCTTCTCAGTAAAACCTTTGGAACACTGGGAATAAAACACTGTTATCATTTAAATTTAATCCTAAATGCTTCCAGTGTTTATCTCTAAAAGACACAGATTCTTTTTTCTTAACTAATACCAAATTCCTCAGAAAGTAAGAATAATCCTTTAACATCGTTAAATATTCAGTCAGTGTAGGCAGGTCCCCAGTTGTCCTAAAGAGTTTTTTTTGTCCTGCTTTATTGTTAAATTTTAGTGTCTAGGCTTATATAAGGCTTATATATTGTTATGTCTAACGTTTTAACGTTTATGTTCTCTCTCTCCCATTTGAGAGTAAGTTAAAACATGATGCTCCATTTCCACTTCTTAGTTCCACTTCTTAGTATCCTCTACTTCCTTAGAGCTAAACAGTGTAATCAAAAAAGAAAGAAAGAAAGAAAATCAATACTGAGAGAATACTATGATGTAATGTATCCAACTCAATTATCAGTAACAGTCTTTTCTTTATATGAATACCAAAATTTTGTTCAGAATCAAATCCAGCAGAACATACTGCATCTGGTTGTCATAGCCTTCATTCTTTTTTCACTTGAAGTCTTCTTTGTCCATGATGCATTTGTAACTTGTGAGAGGACAGACTAGGCTTTACTCTTTTTTTTTTTGGTAAAAAATTACTCAGTTTTGGTTTAAGTGATGTTTCCTAATGAATAGGAAAAAAAAGTTCATTCTTAGTAGAAATACAGAGATGATGGTTTATGCTTTCTTTGTGCATCATTTTGGGAAACAAGATTTTTAAATTGTTTCCTGACTTATCATAACTTTGATCATTTGGTTAACATGATGTCTGACATTCTTTCCATTATAGCATTACCGTTTTTCACTTTTCAATCAAAGTCTTCAAGGAAAGGTACTTGAGACTATGCAAAATGTTTCAGATTAAACATACCTCACTAAATTTATCATCATTAGTGATTCTTGTGTGAATCAGCTATTATTGTGATGGTTTTAAAATGGTGTTTTTCTTGCTTTTCACTTCTTTGTTCACTTCTTCACAAAGAGTGAAGTTTGTTGTCATTCAGTTGCTCAGTCGCATCTAACTCTGTGACCCCATGGACTGCAGCATGCTAGGCTTCCCTGTCCTTCACCATCTCCTGGAGCTTACTCAGACTCATGTCCATCAAATCGGTGATGCCATCCAACCATCTCATCCTCTGTCGTCCCCTTCTCCTCCTGCTTTCTATCTTTCCCAGCCATGAAGTTCTCTTTGTGACCCCATGGACTATACAGTCCATGGAATTCTCCAGGCCAGAATACTAGAGTGGGTAGCCTTTCCCTTCTCCAGGGGATCTTCCCAACCTAGGGATCAAACCCAGGTCTCCAGCATTGCAGGTGGATTCTTTCCCAGCTAAGCCACAAGGGAAGCCCCAGTGAAGTTAAGGATGCTGATCATCAATATCTTTGTCATTGGTTGATATTTTATTACAAATAAAAAGTTATATTCCACCTCTCTGAGTAATTTACAAACAATTTTTAGGTTTTTTTTTAATTTCCTTTTTCTTTATACTGAAATAAACATCTCAATATACTTAATTATTAGTAATCTTAAATACTGAGAAACTATCTCAAACCTGCTAGCCAACATGACTCAGAATCAAAAACAAATATTGTTGAGAGTTCAGTATTTGTTTATTTAATGTTTTCCTTTTTTCTTTGGTCCAGAGGTGATTTGCAGTCAAAATATGTTGTTCATAAGTAATTTGGGTTTCTAAAGTCTATCATTTTTCACCTTCTTGAGGACTTTGCTCTTGCAGTTATACTTTCATATTTCTGTTTATCCATTTTACCTTGTCCATTTCCATCAGGATACAAGGTCACTTTATTTCTCTCTAATCTTAAAAATAAAAAATAGCAACAATTTTATTTCTTCCCTTCCAATTTAGATGTCTTTGTTTCTTATCACTATGGCTCATATTCTATTCAATACTATGTTAAATAAAAGTTGAGAGAGTAGGCATAATTTCTTGTTCCTGATTTTAGCAGGAAAGCTTTCAGCTCTTAAACATTGACTGTGATGTTAGCTCTACTTCCTTAGAGCTAAACAGTGTAATCAAAAAAGAAAGAAAGAAAGAAAATCAATACTGAGAGAATACTATGATGTAATGTATCCAACTCAATTATCAGTAGTTGGATTTGTCATATAAGGTTTTTATTATGTTGTGATATACTCCTTTCATAAGAACTTTTATGGGAGTTTTTATTATGAGTGGATGCTGAATTTTATCAAATGATTTTTATGTGTTTGTTGAGATGATCATGTGATTTTTATCTTTCCTTTTGTTAGTATGGTATATCACATTAATTTGTAGATGTTTAACCATCCTTGCATCCCTGGAATTAATCCCACTTGACCATGATGTATGATCCTTTTTATCTGGTGTTTAATTTGCCTTGCTAATATTTGTTGAGGATTTTTACATTTATATTAATCAGAACTATTGGCTTTTAATTACGTATTTTTGTAGTGTCTTTGTCTGGTTTCGGTATCGGACTAATGATGGACTCATAGAATTAATTTGAGAGTATTCCTTGATTCTTCTTTTTTACCATATCATTATGACAGTTAAACATTGCTGTATCTAAATATTTCAGTGCTCACCTGAAAACCTTTCATGTAATTTTTTTTCCTGTTTATGTGCCAATTTGCTTCTTATTTTAGTGAACTAGTCTTTGATGCTTTCTTTATGAATGATATGACATTATTCAAATAAATTCTTAGGAATGAAATATTTGAAATGTATGTGTGACCATTGTTCCTCCAAATTAATGAAGTCAATTGGGTTAAGTTTGCAAGAAATTCCTCCACATCTTCCAATACTTTATTACTCTTTTGCTGCTGCTGCTAAGTCACTTCAGTCGTGTCCGACTCTGTGTGACCCCATGGACGGCAGCCCACCAGGCTCCCTCATCCCTGGGATTCTCCAGGCAAGAACACTGGAGTGGGTTGCCATTTCCTTCTCCAGTACATAAAAGTGAAAGTGAAGTCACTTAGTCGTGTCCGACTCGTAGCGACCCCATAGACTGCAGCCCACCAGGCTCCTTACTCTCTTAGGAAGGCAAAAAGTGTATGAATTCTTGGTGTCTGTCACCATTTTTTTTCAGTCTGTACAATGTTTAGCAAATATTTTTCTCAGTCATGGTCAGCACTATTTCTACTTATTTTATTTCAACACTAATTGAGGCCAGTCAGTGATCCCATCTGAAATTTTGCTTTAGTCATTATAGTCACTTTCTAATTGTTGAGTTGGAAGCATACTTGATTTTACTTTATTTTCCAGAGCTTTACCTTTAAGTTGTTGTTGTTGTTGTTGTTGTTATCTTAAGTTTAAATTAGAACTGTATTTCGAGGTCTGTATTATGGTTATTTTACTTCCCATAAGCCTGAAAACAATTGATATAAAATAGGCTGTATACACACATACCAAATTGACCATTTAATTGAAATGAACACAATTTTTTTTTTTAAAAGAAGAAAATTCTTGTTAGAAAAAAAAAATCAGTCAAATATATGTATTTTTGCTTCTTCAAAAAAGTCACTTTGCAGCCTACCAGGGTTTTAATCTCAATGTAACTGAAACAGTTAGTTTATATTGAGAATGGGCATGTCTTCTTTCTTTATACATCTATATCCTTGTAGTTTTATGTTTTGGTTTTCTTTATAGCCTTATTTATTCTAGGTCCATTATGAAGTTGTTTCACTTTATTTCACCATTATGGAGAAATGCAACTACTCATCTTTGCAGTTAGCTTTTTTTTTTTTTTTTCCCTCAGTCTGCAAGCACAGAGGCTTATATTCTTCAGGAAACATTGTTAGAAGCAGATACATAATTATAAAAGAAATGCCAACAAGCTCATAAATGTGTGAAGTTCTGAGATGATCAAGAACACAAAGGTCAAAGGAATGGCCTCCAAGAAGATTCATCTGCAAATATTGACAGGTGTCCTTTCAAAGCTGATTTTTTAATTCATTCATAGAGATGAAAATAGGTGATATTCATGAGTTAGACAACAGCATCAGTATTCAAACCATTACACCCTAGAAAAGAAAGAAATTTTCCTGGGATATGGGTATGCAAAAAAAATAGAAGGTACAGAATCTGTGTCAAGAAAATATTTGAAATCTGTAAGTCTCTTTCTTTGTAATTAATGCATAGGTCTAAAATGAGATAATGTGAAATTGTTAAACAGATACACATTAGAACAGCTGATAGAATGCAGTCAACAAGCAAATATTTTCATTTAACTTTTAATATTCAACACATCAAGCCTGGACTCAGGCACTATTTTGAACATTTCAGGTTTGTATATATTATCAGTTCACTTCAGTCGCTCAGTCGTGTCCGACTCTTTACGACCCCATGAATCGCAGCATGCCAGGCCTCCCTGTTCATCACCATCACTTGGAGTTCACTCAGACTCAAGTCCATCGAGTCCCTGATGCCATCCAGCCATCTCATCCTCCGTCGTCTGCTTCTCCTCCTGCCCCCAGTCCCTCCCAGCATCAGTGTCTTTTCCAGTGAGTCAACTCTTCACATGAGGTGGCCAAAGTACTGGAGTTTCAGCTTCAGCATCATTCCTTCCAAAGAAATCCCAGGGTTGATCTCCTTTAGAATGGACCGGTTGGATCTTCTTGCAGTTCAAGGGACTCTAAAGAGTCTTCTCCAACACCACAGTTGAAAAGCATCAATTCTTTGGCACTCAGAATTCTTCACAGTCCAACTCTCACATCCATACATGACCACAGGAAAAACCATAGCCTTCACTAGCTGGACTTTAGTTGGCAAAGTAATGTCTCTGCTTTTGAATATGCTATCTAGGTTGGTCATAACTTTTCTT
>SJYV01040446.1:12587-26987 GCA_006410875.1 Neotragus pygmaeus | reverse complement strand
GTCTGGCTCCCAGGGCCCCTGTGGAAACCGAAGGGGCTCCTTGTGGGGCTCAGGCCTGATTCTCCCCGAGTGACGTCTCGGCTTTAAATAACATCTCCAGGATTAACGGCGCTGGCAGCCCACGGCTCCAGGTGATTGGAAAAGGGTTTTATGGCCCCTTGGGTGAAATTGAACCTGCTCTGGACGTGTGTTTCCAAGATGAGATTTTCCTCCCTGGCGAAGGCGTCACGTTTCACTTAATTACTGTGAGCAGGGGCTCTCTGCTGCTCATCAGCCATACTGCTTGGGGTCGGGGCTGGGGTCCCTGCCAGCCCCCAAATCTTGGTACTCCCTGGTGCTGGTTTTGGGAAGGTGACCTCACTCAGCCAGGGGCAGGAGAGGTGGAGGGAGGCCCCAGATCGGGGGCGGGGGGCCTGGCCCCCTCCCGCCAGGCCCGTGAGGTGAGGTGGCCCCACCGGCCCACAGGGCTCCTGACAGCAGGGGCTGGCGCCCACTGTCCCGCAATGGATTTCTCCCAGAGTGATCACCTTCCTTTCACTTGCAGTAAACACTATGCTGTACGTCCCCTTTCCAATAGTTGAACTTATTTATTTTTAACTAAGATTAAATGTTCTCTGTCAGCTCAGGATAGCCCACTGTCCTGTCAGGCCCTGTCAAGGCTCGCTCTCCTGCTGCCTCCGAGGGCAGCTCTCAGGCGGGCACCCAGCCTGCGGCTGGGGTGAGGACAGTGGCAAAACCTCATTTGTCTGGGACACTTGAGTCCCGGAGAATCCGCTTCCATGATCACTGTTGTCACCATGGATGTGACCATCATTGCCACCACCTTCACCACCTCATCCCCGACTGTACCCTCCTCCATCACCACCTCCACCTCCACCACCACCACCACCACCACCACCATCACCACCACCATCACCATCACCACCACCATCACTACCACCACCACCATCACCACCACCACCACCATCACCATCACCACCATAACCATTAGCTCCACCACCACCATCACCACCATCACCACCATAACCATTAGCTCCACCATCACCATCACCAGCATCACCACCTCCACCATCACCACCATCACCTCCACCATTTCCACCATCACCACCTCCACCATCATCACCATCAGCACCTCCACCATCACGACTCCTCCTGGTCTGCTGGTCACAGGGCTGAAGTTGACCTGGGCAGAGCCGGGCCCTCGCACAGCCACTATCCAGTCGACCTTGGTGACAGGGCCTCCGAGATGTTGGCAGATGTGGGTGGGTATGGAACCTGGGAGAGGGCTACACTCCTGGCTTTGTGTTCTGGGGCCCTAAGTGAAACTGGGGAGGGTTGGGTCATGCCCAGGGCCCAGAACACACATGTAGTGGGGGCCTCCCTGCCTCACCCAGGTGGTGGTGGTAGGGAACATATGGAGGGTATTAAACCTCGCTTGTGTTTGGGAAACACTATTAACAAATAAAGATCTTAAATCTCTGTGACACTCTTGGTGACCAGAAACTTAATATAGGAGCAGGTAATAATTACCTAATGATGAATAGCTACGCTTAATAGTTTCCGAAGTGATTGTGGTAAAGAAAAAGTTAAACGAAAGCCCATCAGAACTGCTGCTGCTCTGCACACTGCGGGACCTTGGTGCTGGTGGGGGGTGGACGGGGCATCCTGGAACCACACACGGGTGTGGGTCCCTGGACCCTCTGCTGCCCACTTCCTGGCCTGTGCCCCGAGTGTGTGTTACCCACATACATAGGGTGAGGATCCCATGCTTGCCTGCAGAAAGTTGGGGGGGCTGGGTCTTGCCCAGTCACTGGGCCAGGTGAGTGGAGCCTGTCTCCTTCCCTTGGGGGCTTATGGAGGGGCTGTTGGGTTGGTTCAATGAGCCCAGGAATCTCCACCCAGTACCTGTGGGTGTCCCGGGTCTCAGGGCCGGTAGACAGGGACATTCTCTGACCCCGTGGGAATGGCCTCTGGGCCTCTGCCCACTCNGGGGCTTATGGAGGGGCTGTTGGGTTGGTTCAATGAGCCCAGGAATCTCCACCCAGTACCTGTGGGTGTCCCGGGTCTCAGGGCCGGTAGACAGGGACATTCTCTGACCCCGTGGGAATGGCCTCTGGGCCTCTGCCCACTCTGGGCCCTGTGAGTTCCCCTCTGCCATTAGACTGATGCTCAGTCTCCTGGATCAGCCCACTAGTTCTCACTAAAGTGTGAGTGGTTGCTCAGTGCTGCCGTAACACAACAGGCCTGTAGTCTCTGGAAGCCTTCACCTGAGGGCGAGGAGGAGGGCAGCTCCAGGCGACGGAGGCCCGGCACTGGTTGCCTGCATCTCTGGACCCTGCCAGCCCTGGAGAACCAGGAAGCCCACAGCCCTGGGGGGCCTGCTGCCCTTCACACTGGTGGTGTTTCCCGACCTTGGTTTCTGGCCCCACCTGGCGAGACTCCCAGCTGATGCTGCTGTGTGGTTCCATTGCCCTGGCCTCAAGGCAGGCTCACCTGAGCCACTCCCCTCCTTCCAGAGCCCTCAGAGGCACCCAGCCCCCTGTCCAGAGCCAGTGGTTCCCACTTAGCCAGCCCCAAGGCAGTGNTGTGAAGAAGGCTGAGCGCCGAAGAATTGATGCTTTTGAACTGTGGTGTTGAAGAAGACTCTTGAGAGTCCCTTGGACTGCAAGGAGATCCAACCAGTCCATTCTGAAGGAGATCAACCCTGGGATTTCTTTGGAAGGAATGATGCTAAAGCTGAAACTCCAGTATTTTGACCACCTCGTGGAAAGAGTTGACTCACTGGAAAAGACTCTGATGCTGGGAGGGATTGGGGGCAGGAGGGGAAGGGGATGACCGAGGATGAGATGGCTGGATGGCATCACGGACTCAATGGACGTGAGACTGAGTGAACTCCGAGAGATGGTAATGAACAGGGAGGCCTGGCGTGCTGCAATTCATGGGGTCACAAATAGTCGGACACGACTGAGTGACTGAACTGAACTGAATCACAATTATTGGCAAAGATGAGGAACAAGCAGAGCTCTGCTAAATTTCCTGAAAATTTCTTATGGATTTAAACTTACACCTACTCTGTGAATCAGTAATTCCATTTCTAAGTAGTTATTGGATTCCTCTGTGATCTTAGGTCTGCTGTTGAGTCCATCTTGTGAATTTTTCATTTCAGTTATTTTACCTTTAATCTCTAGAATGATCATTCCTGTTTCTCTACTGAAACTATTTGTTGAGTGGTCATCATGTTTTCCTTAATTCTGTGGACATACTTTCCTTTAGTTCTTTCTTCCCTTTCTCGTATTCAGTTTAAAAATCTGGCAACATGTATGTAACCCACAATTTATCATTTTAGCAGTGTCTGCATCCTTCTGTTCTTTGAACAGATTTCTAATAGGGGCCTGGAAACTAACTCCAGCATCAGGGCAGAGTCAGTCTCTCTCAACTGTTGTATTTTCCTGGGTGTGGCTCATGCTCCCCTGTTTATTTGAATGTCTCATAATTTGTGGTCGACAGTGGACATTTAAAATAATGTATTACAGCATCTCCGTATTCTCTTTTTTTCTTCTTTTCTTTCTCTCTTTTAAAAAAGATTTATTTATTTATTCTGTGTTTTGGCTGAGGTGGGTCTGCGTGGCTGCACACGGGCTTTCCCAAGTTGCAGCAAGCAGGGGTCTCTCTTTGTGGCAGTGTGCGGGTCTCTCACTGCAGTGGGTTCCCTTGTCGAGGAGCACAGGCTCTAGGCACTGGAGCCTCAGTAGCTGCAGTGGGTGGATTCAGCAGTTGCAACCCTGAGCTCCAGAGTGCTGTCTCAGCAGCTGTAGCACACAGGCTTATTTGCTCGAAGCATGTGGGATCTTCCAGGACCAGGGATCGAACTGGCATCTCTTGCAGAGTGGATTCTTAACCACTGGACCACCAGGGAAGCACTTCTCTCCTCCCACCCCCCCATACTTCTTGGCTTGCGAGATCTTAGTTCCCTGACCAGGAATTGAACCCTGGCCACAGCAAGGCAAGTGTGGAGTCCTCACCACGGGTCAACCAAGGAATTCCAAGAAATATTCATTTGTGTGTGTATTATTACTTTTTTTGCCGCACTGCAGGGCTTGCAGTATCTTAGTTCTATAACCAGAGATTGAAGATGGGTCCATGGCAGTGGACCTGCAGAATCCTAAACATTGGATGTCTTGAGTTTTGTTTTTTCTTGGTGTCTAGTCTGGAGGATCTATCCCCACTGTGGTGTGTGGCTGCTTATATCTGGGCTTGAATATTTGAGTCTTCAGCCTGCCTTCCTCAGGGTCACCCCCGAGTCTGCATGGCTCAGTGGATGCCAATGATGTTGACAGTTTGTGCTCAAGCACATGGAGTCTTAACCTTCCTCCCTGTGGTGCAGACTCAAAGCCCAGCCTCCCTTGGCTTGTCCTTTATGCCGGCCTCCTTCCGGCTGCCCTTGGGTGTCCCGCGTGCACGTAGCTCCCCAGGCAGCCAGGTATTTTTTGAAAACTGATTTCAGGGCTTCTGCACACTCTTTCCTTTCCAGGCCCTCCCTGGTAAATTTCTGACTGGTTTGCTGCTTGTCTCAGCAAATAGCCAAAAACTCTGGTTTTTCCCCCCTTGTCCCTAATCAGTCCCCACCCCTGATCAACCTGTACTGCTGACCTCATATGGGGGTGCTGGGGGCAGCCCCAGGTAAGAAGAAGACCACAGCCCTTGCTTTTCTTACCTGAAGCTCTGGCAGTTTTCTAAGAGCAAGAACTTCTCAGCTTATTGTCTACCTGTGGTTGATTCCCATGCCTCTCAAAAGGTTGATTATTTATTTATTTATATTTTAAAATACTTGTGTGTCTATTTATTTGGCTGTGCCAAGTCTTAGTTGCAATATGTGGAATCTAGATCCCTGACCAGGAATTGAACCCGGGCCCCCAGAATTAGGAATGAGGACTCGTAGCCACTGGACCACTAGGGAAGTCCCTGTTGATTTTTTGCCAATTTTGTTCAGTTTAATATTTAAAGCCCTGAACCCCACACTAGCCCAGAAGAACCTCCACCAGATTAAGGATTAAACACCACAGGGCTGGACAATCTCAACAGATATGAAAAAGATACCTGATACAATTCAATGGCCACTTTTGGAAAATAATTTTTAAAGCCTTAATCTAAGAGTAATGGGTGTCTACCAAGAGCTGACAGCAAGCGTTGTACTTACTGATGAAACGTTAGAAGTTGTGTCTTTAAAGTCGGAAACCACTCTGGGTGTTTTAAGCCAAAAGAGATGGACTATGGGAAAGCAGGCGCTCATAGGGTCAATGGAAGGCCAACACAATGGAAAATGAGGGGGCCATCGCTAATTACAAGGTCATGCACTGCAGCTGTGATCCAGAGGTCCAGGCATCACCACCGTCTCATGTGTGTGGAGCTGGAGACAAGGCAGTGAAAGGCGGGGTCAGGAGCCTGGAAACTCACGCATGAATCTCCACCACTGCAGAGAAGAACCAGGACATCCCTGTCCAGATATTACACAGGTGCATCTGTTGGCAGACCCTAAACTGCATCTGATGTCTTGTAAAAGGCAGGCCTCTGGGAGATGTGGCTTTTAGCATTCTAACTCCCCTGATGCAAAGTGATGGGAGCGGATGCTGAATGAGAATACCCTGCACAAACGCATAGAAAAACTCTCCTCTGCTCTGTGGAGAGAATAATAGGATCTGCTTTAGCTCCAAATCTGTCTTGAATTTCCCCAGGCCCCCAGCCCAGGTGGATAAGGGAAATGGCTTATAACATCCACCCCGTGTCTGATATTTTACAGATGCTGCTTCAGAATGTTTAAGCCTGGTTCAGTCTGGCAGAAAGCATCTCTCTTAGTCTGTTTGGGCTGGTTTAATAAAAATACCATAGACTAGGCGGCTTATAGACAGCAGACACTTACTTCTCACAGTTCTGGGCGTCCAAAGTCAGGATGCCAACCGATTTGGTGCCTGGTGGGAGCCTGTTTACTGGTTCCTGGAAGGTGCCTTCTCGCTGCGTCCCCACAGGGCCGGAGGGGCAAGGGCGAAAGGGGTCCTTTTTATAATTTCATTATCTTGTGACCTGGTTTCCTGCCCCTCCCACCCACCGTGCTCCGCAAGGCCCCATCTTCTAATACTATCACCCTGGGCACTGGAATTTAACAAGTGAATTTGAGGGGAACACAGATTCTCCACCTATGCTTGCATGCTAAGTTGCTTTGTCTTCCCTGACAGCTTGGTTGGTAAAAAATCCACCTGCAATGCCAGAGACCCCTGTTTGATTCCTGGGTCGGGAAGATCTGCTGGTGAAGGGATAGGCTACCCATTCCGGTAAGTCGCTTCAGTTGTGTCTCTTTGTGACCCTATGGACCGTAGCTCACCAGGCTCCTCTGTCCATGGGATTCTCCAGGCAAGAATAGTGGAGTGGGGTGCCATGCCCTCTTCCAGGGGATTCCCAATCCAGGGATCGAACCCGCCTGTCCTGCATCTCCTTGTATTGGCAGACAGATTCTTTACCAGTGCACCAGCTGGGAAGCCCTACTCTGTCTATAGCAGAATATCTCATAAACGAAGGGGAGACCTTGATGTTAGACTCGGGCCTGGCCTGTCCCTGAAGCTATCACTAGGGAGAGAGCTCCTTCCTCCTGGGAGCCTCTGTGGTCCCAGAGGGAAAGCGGTACTTGCTATGCGCTTTTCCCTCCGCGGAACTTGAGTCTGACTGCCTCCGGGTTCCCTCACCTTCCGGGGCCTAATCCGCAGCAGCTCATGCCTCTGGGTGTCTCTGGACCGACTCCTGGCTCCCTTCTCTGTAGCTTCCGCATCTCTCCCCAGCTGACCCAGATCCTGTTGGTGGACCCCTTACTCTGAGGGTCTGTTCAGTTCCCCAGGGAGCTTGTTGGGTCTGACTCTTTGCAACCCCATGGACTGCAGCATGCCAGGCTCCCCAGTCCTCCACTATCTCCTGGAGTTTGCTCAAATTCATGTGATGCTATGTAACCATCTCATCCTCTGCTGCCCCCTTCTCCTTTTGCCTTCAATCTTTCCCAGCATCAGGGTCTTTTCCAATGAGTCAGTTCTTTGCATCAGGTGGCNTGCTCAAATTCATGTGATGCTATGTAACCATCTCATCCTCTGCTGCCCCCTTCTCCTTTTGCCTTCAATCGTTCCCAGCATCAGGGTCTTTTCCAACGAAGGTAGGGGTGCTGGAAATCCCTGACTTGTCCCACTTCAAGGGTGTGGGGGTGAGGTGCTGGTATCTAAGGGCCACCTGGGAAGTGAGCACTGACATCCAAGCTGTTTAAAACTCAGGCTGCAGGGTCCCCCTCCTGACTGTCACGTTCCGTCTGACACTTCTCCTTAGAAGGGTGTTTTTTTGGGGAAAAAAACAGCCCCCACTTCTGGGACTCAGGGTTGGAGAAGGAGGTTAAAGAGTCCCCTGTAAAATATTTTGGAGACCAATCTGCCTGTAGCCAGATTGTTCTTAAAGACTCTAAAAAGAGCAGTGAAGGCTCTTCTTGCTTGAGCCTTGCAGGGCTTGGGGCTGGGAGCAGCCGGTTTAGAACATATGAAATGGATTTCATCCCATGCTTGTGGTGCAAGGAGATGGTAGCCTGTGCTAGGGTGCCCCTACCCCTCTGCCCTCGTGGATGCCACCACCCAGTGCCCCTGTATTCCTCCTTTGTCTCAGAGCCACAGCTTAAAGCCTTCGGAGCCGCATCTGCAGCTGGAAAGAGGCAGAAACAATGAGAAGTGCATTTACACGGCAACCTTTCCTCCCTAGGATCTTCAGAGCAGACTTCCCCCACCATACCCACTCCCCTCTCCCACGTGGATCTTCATGTAATTAATTAATATCACCTTCATCAGAGCTTAATTCATGTTCTTGTAATATGCTAGGATTAAAAAAAAAATCCAACCAAGAGAACAGTAGCAGGCTCTGGCTTTCTGTCTGGGAGCCAGGTTAATGAGCCCCGTGATAATAGTCTTTCATGTCCCAAAGCCTCGCCATCTCAGGGGGCAGGACTGTTCACCACCGGAAGTGCCCTCCCTGCCCCGCCCATGCCCGGAAGCACCACAGCCTCCCTCCTGAAGCCAAGACAACTGCTGGCACCCTTCCTGGGGATGCAGTTGGCAGTTGCCGCCAGCCAAGGGCCCCCCGGAATGCTACCTTGCCTGGCGTGACAGGGGTGCGGCCGTTTGTGGTGGTCATTTTGGGCTGCCCTGCCTCCTGCTCCTCCCCTCCCCTGGGCCAGGTATTTTTCTACTGCACCCTGAGGGTTCTTCTGTGCCCATCACCCTGCAGGATAACAGGAAGAGAAGAAGCCTCCCCTTCAGGGTGTAGATTTTGCTTTTTAATTGGAGACAAAAGAACTCGGAAGACCAGTTTGGTGGGGGCTGGGCTCTGGAGGGCGTCAGGACAGCGAGTCCCATCTATGTGCCCAGGGGCACCATCCGGGCACTGGAGCATCCGTGCGCTTGCCTGGCTGGAAGCCTGAGCCGTGCTTGTGCGTTTATGCCTGGTCTTGGGTCAGGGAGGGGTGGGGGGTGGGAACTAAGGGGCCAGTCAAGGGCTTTTGCTTCAACCAAGCCTCTCCCTGACGTCCTCCAAGCAGAAACCCCTCTGTCCTGCACATGGTCTCTGGGGCCATTGTCCCTAATTTAGAGCAAAGCATGGCTACTTTGGGAAGAGAAGAACAAAAGTCAGGATGGGGGGCACTCTGAGTGGCAGTGGCCAGGAAGCGTGTCCCACAGTCCCCCAAGAGCAGGTGTGCCCGGCGGCAGCAAAGCACCCTGCAGGTGGGGGAGGTCGCGCCAGGGCCCTGCCTTTGCTTGCCCCTCTGCTGCTCTCTGGGGTTCAGATGTTGCCACAGAGGATTTCTCCTTTCCCTGCTTCCCACCCTCCCAAACCTTTCCCTCCCTTCTGCTCTAAAAATAAATTATTTATTTACAACTGTCTTGGGTCTTAGTTGCGGTGTGCAGGCTTCTCTCTGGTTGAGGGGCACGGACTCAGTTGCTCTGAGCCATGTGGGAGCCTAGTTCTCTGACCAGGGATCGAACCCACATCCTCTGCATCAGAAGGTGGACTCTTAACCCCTGGGCCACCAGGAGAGCCCCGCCCCTCTGCTTTATAACGTCTTCCTCTCTGCAGAGCTGTTTGCGGTAGCGCCCTGGCCTCTGAGTCACCTGCCAGCTGAGGCTTCCCTGGTGACTCAGGTGATAAAGAATCTGCCTGCCATGCAGGAGGCCTGGGTTTGATCCCTGGGTTGGGAAGATACCTTGGAGAAGGGAATGGCTACCCACTTCAGTATTCTGGTCTGGAGAATTCCATGGACCGTCCGTGGGGTCGCAAAGTGTCAGACACGACTGAGAGACTCACTTTCAAGGCACTCAGGCCAGCTATGGCCACCGCCCACAGGTGCCATCTTGTGTGTGTGTCCTTCCATCCAGTCCCATCACTCCACGGCAAATAGACGGGGAAACAAAGGAAACACTGAGAGACTTAATTTTTCTGGGCTCCAAAATCTCTGTAGATGGTGACTGCAGCAATGAAATTAAAAGACGCTTACTCCTTGGAAGAAAAGCTATGACCAACATAGACAGCATATTAAAAAGCAGAGACATTACTTTGCCAACAAAGGTCCACTGAGTCAAAGCTATGGTTTTTCCAGTGGTCATGTATGGATGTGAGAGTTGGAGCATAAAGCAAGCTGAGCGCTGAAGAATTGATGCTTTTGAACTGTGGTGTTGGAGAAGACTCTCGAGAGTTCCGGGACTGCGAGGAGATCCAACCAGTCCACCCTAAAGGAGATCAGTCCTGCATAGTCATTGGAAGGACTGATACTGAAGCTGAAAATACTTTGGCCACCTGATGCGAAGAACTGACTCATTGGAAAAGACCCTGATGCTCGGAAAGATTGAAGGCAGAAGGAGAAGGGGACGACAGAGGATGAGACGGTTGGATGGCATCACTGACTTGATGGACATGAGTTTGAGTAAGCTCCAGCAGTTGGTGAAGGACAGGAAAGCCTGGCATGCTGCAGTCCATGGGATTGCAAAGAGTTGGACACGACTGAGCGACTGACCTGTACTGAGCTGAACTTCTAGGCAGTGGGAGAAGAACCCAAAACCATCCTGGGTGTTCAGGGCTAGCACCCCTCTTTCCTCCATCTGCTGTGCACGGAGCCTCATTCGATGCCCAGGAGCTGTCATTTCTTCCCTTCCTCTATCTTTTCATCTCACCAGCCTCTTTTCCACAATTTCCCAGGAATAGGGACCCCGAGGGAGAGAGTAGGTGGGGGTGGAGTGGCCTTTGTTAGGAAGGAAGGCCCACCCACCAGCCCTGCAGCAGCAGCTACCAGGGTACAGAGCACCTGGATGCCCCTCCAGCTGTGCATGCGAGGGCCAGGGCCAGTGTGGCTGTCTGAGGAATCTTCCAGAAGGCTTCATACAACAGCAGAGAGCACTCAGGATTGGGCAGGGAGCATGGGCTAGAGCATATGTCTCTGTCTTGGTGCAGAGTTTGAAATGCTGAAGCGGCATCAAGGAGAGTAAAAAATGAAATAAATTTGGTGGCAACAATATAGAAAACAGGGCCACGGGCTGCACACAGGTGGAGGCCATCGTGGACTGGGGGTTCAGAGATGCTGCAAGGATATATTCCCCAGAGGAAGCGGGTCTCTCCTTTTCTTTCTGCAGCCTGGCAGGGATGGGCCGGCAGGAAAGTGAGGATCCTCCCCATTCCCAGCCACCCCACCCTGGGCTCCTGGCTTTCGGTGGTGCTTTGTTCTAAAGCGGGGGTGCGGCCCCTCGGGTCCGTGCCCTTCACGGTGACTGTTGCACTGGCCTTTGGAGAGCCGGGAGGACAGCGCTGTGGGGGCTGCCTGCCTGCCTGCCTGGCATCATTAGCGGGGCTGTCTGTCTCTCTGTCCACCGCTGGCTTGGGGTGGCTGCAGGCGAGGATGACAGATGAGGAAGATGTTTTCAGGAAAGCTGCTGATTTGATCTGACACATGTCAGACAGGCACTGGCCTCTTGCTTGCGTCCCCCCTGGGGAAGAGCCGCCGAGGCTCCCAGAGCAGGAGAGCCACCCCCCAGGATCCGGGATGCCTGCTAATGAGGCCGTGGAGGGACAGCCCACGGGGGCACAGCAGAGAGGGTCAGAGTGGCACCCCTGCGCCCTGCGGCCAGGCTGCCCCTCCCCCTGCCCTCCTGGCCACCTCCTGGGGCGTCTAAGGTGGTCCCTGGAAACTATCTGCTTCCTCTCTTATCAGGACAGTCCTTTGAGTCTAGGACTTTCTGGAATGTTCCTTCTGCCTTTGAGGCATTTATTTAATATATTGTTATTTTAAAATCACCCTCTGGTGTATTTCTCCTTAAAAATATATAAAGCCAGTGGTTAGAACCAGGAGAGCTCTCGGAAGTGTGTCCAACATCATTTTCAGGAGACCCTCCCCAGCCTGGGTAATGTGCGTTTGCAGGACTCCATTACAGTCTGAGTGATGTTCCGCCGGATTCACGTATTCACATAGTAATCCCCTGGGTTGTCTGTATGTGGTGTGCCTATACGTGGAGAGGGGGTCTTTAAAGAGGTGATTAGGTTAAATAAGACCATTAGGATGGGCCGGAAGGCAACAGGACTGCTGTCCTGATGAAAAGGGAAAGTTAGGACACAGACCCTCAGAGGGATGACCACGTACAAGGAGGAGGCGGCCAACAACAAGCCACGGAGGGAGGTCTCACGGGAACCGATGCTGAGGACACCTGGGTCCAGCCTCCAGACTGCGAGACAGTAAACCTCTGTTGTTGGAACCACCCCCTCTGTGGAGCTTTGTCATGGCAGCTGAGCCAGCTCATGCAGAATCTATTGGAGAAAATGAATCCAAAATGTATGTCTTTTTAAATTAAAGATTTATTTACTTTTTGGCGGAAGTGGGTCTTTGGTGTGGCCCCTGGCTTCATCCAGGTGCAGTGAGCGGGGCTGCCCTCCAGGGGCGTGTGGGGGCTTCTCACTGCAGTGGCCTCTCGTGTTGCGGCGCGCCGGCTGCAGGCACGCGGGCTTCAGTAGTTGCGGCTGGCGGTGCCACTGCTGAGGAGCACCAGGTTAGTTTCTCCTTGGCATGTGGGATCTTCCCGGACCAGGGCTCAAACCTGCATTGCAAGGCAGATTCTTAACCACTGGACCACCAGAGAAGGCCCAAATGTATTTCTAAAGACTCATTTCAGGTCCCTAAAAACCTTTGCTCTGATCACAGGGGAAATTCTTTGTGAATGTGTGGTTGACAGGCACCAAGAGGAATGATTTTCATGCTCCATGCCCCAACCAACACACTCCCACCTAACGATGGCTCCTCGAAAGGTGCTCTTTTAAAAAGGTATTGACCCAAGTATGTTAGTCGCTCAGTTGTGCCCGACTCTGTGTGACCCCATGGACTGTAACCCACCAGGCTCCTCTGTCCATGGGATTCTCCAGGCAAGAATACTGGATTGGGTTGCCATTCGCTTCTCCAGGGGATCTTCCCCACCCAGGGATCGAACCCAAGTCTCCTGCAACGCAGGCAGCTTCTTTACTGTCTGAGCCACCAACCCAACCCGTTAAGTACATACCGACAACGCAATTCGGACTCTGCCCACCTGTCAGAGAAGGATGGCTTCGCTCACATGTTTCCAGTTGGTTGGACAAATAATCAGCTTTGAAACCTGCCCCTGCTGTGATTATGTATTTACCTTTATGATAATGTCACATTGCTCTCAGTTTTAGCTGCTAATGAGAATGAAGTTATTCCAGCAAAAGACAGAGGACTGAGTTGATAGAGAAAGGACCCACTTCCCACCCACCCATCTCCCATTCTGAAGTTTGATTTCCCCCAAACCTGGGGAGGGGTGTGAGTGTTAGAAGTTGTGGGCGCCCTTCCTCCTGCAGCTTGTCGGGTCTGTGGCCCACTTCCTTGTGGGGCCTCCTGGTGGGGACCAGAGGCTGTGGGCCTGCCACCTGCGTGGCCACTGGAGGGGGAACAGAGGCTGGGAGCCACAGCTGAATGTGATGGCGCCAGGGGCCCGGGGCAGCCGGCAGGGTCCTGCCTCCAAGCCATGGCCCAACCTTATGGTCTCAACTGGTCCTCGCAGCCTCCCTCCTTTCCTCACAGAGGATTCCACATCCGGAGGTGACCTTTGTGCCATCCTCAGTGGCTCAGTCCTGTCCGACTCTCTGTGACCCCATGGACTGTAGCCCGCCCGGCTCCGCTGTCCATGGGATTCTCCAGGCAAGAATACTGGAGTGGCTTACCATTTCCTCCACCAGGGGATTTTCCCGACCCAGGGATTGAACCTATGTCTCCTGCATTGCCGGCAGATGCTTTACCTGCTGAGCCCTTTGCCTTCCTTCAAATTTCCAAGCCCCTAGAGATCTTGGGCCCTTACCGCTTATCCTAGATGCCAGAGCTCCCAAGACCTGGGGGTAAGGAGGACCAATTGAGACCATGTGGTTCTGAAAAGCTTGAGGTCCCCTTATCTCCACAGCCCTGGCCATTCAGCACACCTGTCCTATCATAGGAAACGAAAGAGGTCCTGTCATACCCATTTTACAGATGGGGAAAGAGAGACGCAGAGAAGTTCAGTGACATGGCCCCGGTTAGGCATTTGTGACTTCCATGCTGTCTGGTGCTCTTCCCAAAGATTCCACATTGGAAATTTGGGGACAGGGACTTCCCTGGTGGGCCAGTGGTGAAGACTTCACCTTCCAATGCAGGAGGTGAGGGTTCAATCCCTCTTCAGGAAGCTCAGATCCCACATGCCTCACAGTGAAAAACCAAGACATAAAATAGAAGTAATATTGTAACAAATTCAACAAAGACTTAAAAAATGGTCCATATTAAGAAACATCTTAAAAAAAGGGGGGGGGAAATTTGGGGAGGCGAAGCCCTTTGATGACGGGGTCATATATCTGGGTGGCCCTGGTGCTGTGGGTATCAACATAACTAGCCTTCAGAAAATGTCCAAATCTACTTACCAAGTAGGTCAGGGATGGCTGCTTTCATTAAGAAAGCATATGTCTAAGATGCCTGAGAGGATGCATCCCTTCACGGGACTTGGATGGCTGAGGTCACACCCAGTCTGCTGGAGGGAATGGCCTCCCACCTGGTTAGCTGAATTCCAACCAAAAGAACTTAAGGAAGCTTTAAGGCAGTGGTAGAGATTAGGAGGGCGGCAGAGAGAGAGAAAAGGCATTTTCACTTTCTGAAAGGTACTTTCTTAATATCATCAACCTTAGGTCTCCTTGTCATTACCCGAAACATAAGCCAGAAAAAAAGGCAGTGACAAAGGCAGCATGGAATGAGATCCAGGGAAAAAAAAAAATACAAGGAAACCACTCTGTCCTGAGATGAAGTGGAGAAATCCCAAGACTCCT
>SJYV01040446.1:0-12267 GCA_006410875.1 Neotragus pygmaeus | reverse complement strand
GAATGCAGGTGAGGTGCTGTTAGTTCTTATTACCTGGGCTTTCTCAGGCAAGTTGATTATGATATGAACCAGAAATGCTACGTCAAAGGAAATGGAGGGAAATTTTTCCTTGTGGTAAAACCAGGCAGGGAAAAAAAAACCCTCCAGTTTTTCTGCTTAATTAGACTTTTTCAGGTAAAGGAGAAAAATGATCCAGTTGGAATCTAAGTTCGAGCCGGTTTGGAGGCTGAGGGAATCTCACTGAGGGCTTCCTGAGAGAGTTTGGGAAGTCTAATGAGATGAACGTGTCTAAGCGTCTGGTCCTATCTCAACCAGGCCAGGAGGGGTGGCAGGCAGCAGGCTGGGCTGGGCGTGGCCGGCCTAGCACCTCTGGGTGGGCTCAGCTGACAGCATCTTGGAGGCTGGGAAGCAAGTCCTTCCCCAGCCATCACATCAGCCAGGTGTTCCCAAGGACCTCCGGGGGCTTCCTCAAATATTCCCAAAGTCCGGCTCATCACAGAGAAACCCGGGTCACTCCGCACCTCTGGCCACTGCTGCTGCGGCTGAGCACGTCAGTCGCGTCTGACTCTGTGGGACTCCAGGGACTGCAGCCCCATTAGGCGTTAGGAAAGTCCACATCAAAATGAAAAATTGATGTCGTTTCACACTTACTAAGGTGGCTTATTGTTTACAGAATGGAAAATGACACGTGTGGGAAAGGATGTGGAGAAATTGGAACCCTTGTGCTTTGGAGGGTGGGAATGTAAAATGATTCAGATGCCATGGAAAACAGTCTGCTGCTTTCTCAAAAATATAGAATGACTGTGTGATCCAGCAATTCCACTCCTAGGTAGACACCCCAAGGAACTGAAAGCAGGAACTGGAGCAGATATTTGTACACCCACGTCCACAGCAGCATTATTCACTGTAGCCAAAAGGTGGAAACAACCCAAGTGTCTATCGACAGAAGAATGGAGGAATGGATAAACATACAATGGACTACTATTCGAATATAAAAGGATATGAAATTTTGGCATATTTACAATATGGATGGACCTTGAGAACATTACGCTAAGTGAAATAAGCCAGACTCAGAAGGACAAATATCATATGATTTCACTTATACGAGGAAACTGCACTGCTAAATTCATAGAGACGAAAAGAACAGAGGTTCCCACGGGCTGGCTGGCATGGGGGATGGGGGAGTTAGTGTTTGACAGGGACAGTTTCAGTTGAGATAATGAGAAAACTTCAGGAAATGGTGAAGATGACACAACGTCATGAATGTAGTTAATGCCGATGAATTGTACTTTTTACATTTTTGGCTGCACCTGGTGGGATCTTAGTTCCCCAACCAGGGATGGAACCTGTGCTCCCCATTGGAAGCAGAGAGTCCTAACCCCTGGACCCCCCGGGAATTCCCTGAATTGCACTCTTGTGTGTGTGCTTAGTTGCTTAGTCATGTCCGACTCTTTGCAACCCTGTGGACCATAGCCTGCCAGGTTCCTCTGTCCCTGGGGAATCTCCAGGCAAGAATACTGGCATGGGTTGCCATGCCCTCCTTCAGGGGATCTTCCCAACCCAGGGGTCGAACCCAGGTCTCCCGCGTTGCAGGTGGATTCTTCACCGTCTGAGCCACCTGGGAAGCCCAAGAATACTGGAGTGGGTAGCGTATCCCTTCTCCAAGGGAACTTCCCCATCTAGGAATCACACTGGGGTTGCCTGCATTGCAGGCGGATTCTTTACCAGCTGAGCTACCAGGGAAGCCCCGAATTGCACTCTTATGAGTGGCTAAATGATGAATATTATGTTATGTATATTTTATCATAGCTTTTTAAAATAGGAAAAAAAAAAAACCCTAGGTTAGTTATCTCGTGAGAAGTTTGGGAGGGATGGCTGGACTGGTGGATGGCAGAGAGTGAGGTTAAAGGCCTTGATGTTTGGAAAGGCTGAACCCGACAGGGGCACCCTCTGTGCTTCGGTACTGGGTTTGCAGTGCCTCCCTGTTGCCTGGTCAGAGTCTGGCGAGAGCCACCCCTGCAGCAGAGCCCCGCAGCTCTGCCCCGAAGGACCCATGTTTGCGGAAGGAAGTGACCTTGATGTTTCAGAAGCACAGGAGTCAGCACCCTGCTGTCTGCTCCACACCCCCCTGCCTGTTTCCAGGTGTGTCAGAGTTCGTGGTTCCTTATGGTCAAAGCTGATTTATTCAGGGTTCAAAGTGGATCATTTCAACTGGCCCTGGGGGTACAGTGGAAACGGTTCTGAGAGCCTTTTCCAGGGAAGGGATTCATGTAGAGGCTCATCATCAGAACCAGAAATGCCTTAACATGCAGATCCCCAGGCCCCACCCCCCTGCCCAACAAAAGCACCAAGGCGTGGCCGGGGTGCTGCCTCTCAAAGCTTCCCTGCTGACCGGTGCACAGCTGCGGTCAGCAAGGAGGCTGGAGGGTGAGCTGGACAGATGGGGAGGGGCACAGACCCCAAACCTTGCCTGGGATCCTCCCAGGAAACCTGTGGCTTGGTTGTCTCGGATGGAGGGTAGGGAAGTCTGCCCCGCCTGCGGACCTCAGGGTCTCCGTGGTTGCCCCCGCTGACCATGGTTAGCCTGAAAAGGCAGGGAGTTTGTGGGTAGAGAGGGAACCAAAAATTATGCTCTGAAGGCAGAATTCCTTGGGCCAAAAATTGGATCCTGAGGAACCATACCACTCACTTGCCCAACTCCACGTTGCTCTTCCCCTTCCAGGCGGTCGGCGGGCAGCTGGGGGTCTGCACGGTGCCCTGATCTCCACGGGAAGCTTAGAGGATGCCCCTCACATCCCCCTGGAATGAGAGGTGCTGAGCTGGGTGGGAGGCATCTGCCATTCGGGGAGTGCGGTCTGCGGGTGGGGGTGGCTGCCCCTCTGACACCCACCCTTGGTTGCCAGTCTAGCCCGAGGGGGCTCTGGCCAAGGAGTCCTTTCTGCTTTGTCTTTATGTTAACCACTTAAGGGAAAATGTAATTTGTCATAAATCTGTATTGCAGTGGAAATTCCACTGCTCCAGTGGCTATAAAAATTAATTCCTTATCCTAAACATTATTATACGGCTTTAAAAATGAATTGATTTGTGGTCAGGTTCCCGGTTTGGGCCGTTATTTGTAATTGGTGTAATCAAACCGCACCCGCGTTACGCCTCCCTCCCACCCCAACCTCCATCTCTCCGCTGGCCTCGCCCCTATGTCTTGTTCCGAAGTGGATTCTGTGAAGTAATCAGACCTGGAAATGGGATGTGATGGGTTGAAGCTGCCTGCTGACTCGGATGGCTAAGAAAAATGTCTTCTTTCTGAATGGTCAATTCTGTGTGTGCATGTGCTTAGTTGCTTAGTTAGGCAAGGGGGCTTGGCTGGGCAAATGCAGGCTGAGGGAGCAGTGTAAAGGCAGAGAGGAGTGAAACAGAAAACATGGGATGTTTCAAAATATGGGAGCTTCGAGTCGGGGGCAAGGTGTATGAGAAGACAAGTCAGGGACAGCTTAGATTGTTCGGAGCCGTCAGTGGATCAACACATTGTGGTAGACACACACAGTGGGACGTCACTCAGCCTTAACAAGAAGTAAAATACCAACACGTGCTACAACATGGACCTTGAAAACACGATGCCAAGTGAAAGAAAAAAAGAAAGTGTTAATCACTCAGTTGCGTCTGACACCTTGCGACTCCACGGACTGCAGCCTGCCAGGCTCCTCTTTCCATGGGACTCTCCAGGGAAGAATGCTGGCGTGCATTGCCATTTCCTACTCCAGGGGATCTTCCTGACCCAGGGATCAAATCCGTGTCCCCTGCATCTCCTGCACTGGCAGGCGGATTCTTTATCACTACACCACCTGGAAAGCCCGTGGTTAGTTTTCCTCATTGCTTTGTCCTTTTTTTTTTTTTTTTCCCCCAAAGGACTGTGTATGTTTGGGGATAGCATGAAGATTTTCCTCTTGAAGGAAACTGCTGAGTGGATAAGGACTCTGACGTCTGTCTCAGAAGGAAGGTTCTTTATTTTGGGATCTGAAGGGGACTTGCGAGTTTCTGGGGACCACCTGCAATTGTCTGGCCAGCGTTATAGCTGCATACATAGATCTGAGGAAGTGAGTCATCGGTCTTCACAGATGTACAAGAAGAATTCATGTCCCAAAGAACAGTAGCTGGCATTTCCTGAGAGGTGATAGAGACCTGAGGTCATGACCTGTTAGGGTCCGTGGAGTGAATTCAGGAAGTCCAGGAGCTTGAGTGAGGCAAATTCACAGCTTTTAGTTTCAGGAAACTTTTATTGAAATTGAGTGTTTCCTCCAATAATAAATGGAATCAACACAGCCCTGTGGTGTTCACAGCTATTTCTCCACTACATTAAAATTGTTGTAGATACTTCAAAATACTTTTTAACACTTATCATGACTTAGAAATCATGGTGGGTTTAAATCAGCAACTATGCTTTATTTAGTGCATGAATAAAGAAGCACATATTATTATCTCTTGCTCTTGAAAAATGTATCTTAAGCACTGGTGTCCAAGATCATTGGATACCATTATAATCCTATGTTTTTGTTTATTTAATTTTCTGACTACACCACATGACATGTAGGATCTTAATTCCCAGACCAGAGATCGCAAACTGCTCCCCTTGCAGCAGAAGCTTGGAATCCTAACCACAGACTGCCAGGGAAGTCTCTAATTCTGTGTATTTAATTATATACTTTTAAATGGGTCCATAACCTTCATGAGTCTTCCCTGGCAGCTCAGGTGGTGAAGAATCCACTTGCAACACAGGAGACCCTGGTTCGATTCCTGGGTCAGGAAGATTCCCTTGGAGAAGGGATAGTCTGCCCACTCCAGTATTCTTGGGCTCCCGTGGTGGCTCAGCCATAAAGAATCCACCTGCAATGCAGAAGTCGTAGGAGATGCAGTTTCGAACCATGGGTCGAGAATCTCCCCTGGAGGAGGGCATGGTAACCCACTCCAGTATTCTTGCCTGGAGAATCCCATGGACAGAGGGACCTGGCAGGCTACAGTCTATGGGGTTGCAAAGAGTCAGACACGACTGAAGCGACTTAGCATGCACATACCCATAGACTTCATGAGTGCCGAAGAACTGATACTTTTGAATTGTGTGGTGATGGAAAAGACTCCTGGACTGCAAGTAGATCAAATCAGCCAGTCCTAAAGGAAAACAACCCCGAATATTCATTGGAAGGACTGATGCTGAAACTGAAGCTCCAGTGCTTTGACCACCTGGTGCAAGGAGGTGACACACTGAAAAAGTGTCCCTGGTGCTGGGAAAGATTGAGGGCAAAATGAGAAGGGGGCAGCAGAGGATGAGATGGTTGGATAGCAGCACCAACTCCATGGGCATGAGTCTGAACAAACTCCTGGAGAGAGTGAAGGACGGGGAAGCTTGGCGTGCTGCAGTCCTCGGGGTATCGACGAGTCAGACACGACTTAGCAATTGAATAACAATAGGCTTCACCAGAAGTCAAAGGGATCCATAGCCGAACCACTGGTGTACACTACAGCAAGTGGGTACATCTGAGGCTGTGTCAGGTCTGGGTTTGGAGAAAGTTCCTAGCTGCACCGCATAGCTGCCTGATCTGTGCTCAGATTGCTCACCTCGAAACAGGAATGAGTGCCACCCCACAAGATGGCTGGTGTGATGAAAAGTACTAGTACCAGTACTAGGCGCTACATGATACTCAACGTGGGTTATTGCTTTTAATCCTCCTGCAACCCTATGCATTTACTCCTCAAATTATTCCCATTTTACAGATGGGAAAACTGAGGTCTACTTTAAGTGTATGCCCAAGGTAACATAGCTGGGAAGTGGGAGCACTGGGATTGAAGCCCAACCCCTTGGACAACTGGCCCCTTGTGCCACAGTGTGCTGCCTTCCAAAAAAGTCAAGCACCCCAGGTCAGTGGACATTGTCATCTGGGACACACAGAGTCTGCACAAAGCCAGCAAGAGTTTCTACACTCCTGGAGCCTGTATTTGACCTTGAGTGATAACTGGGTGCTAACAAACAAGTGCAGTTGCTTGGACCTGAGGCCCACACCCTCCCTGATGCCCAGCCTTGTTGCATCCTCCAGTCCTGGCTTCTCAGTGGTTCTTGGCCAAGCCATGGGAGCTAAAGCCTTGTCACCTTCTCCAAGGACTTGCCTGTCAAGGGGAATTAGTTTATGAGGAAAGGGAAGTAAGGGCTGGATGTGAATGTGGAAGTCCCCTGGATCTGAAGAGAGCGGGTGTGACAGCGCCCTCTGGCCTCGGAGACCCTGAAGAGGTGCTCACACAGGTGCCGCGCTGTCGCGTAGACCCGACCAGGGAAGCGCCTGCTGGGACCGATTAGAATGCTTCCTTCCGGACTGGGTTCATTTGCATAAACTCTGGGCCCCCAGGAAAAAATTTCGAGAAGATATCCTATTCTTTGCTAAATGAAAAAGATTTTTTTTCTCTCCCCGGTTGTCAGCTCACACGTGGCGTCCCTAGGAAGCTTTTGTTGGCTCCTCAGACTGGGTCATCTCATTTAACTGCACTCCTGTGGCCTCCCCCCAACAACATCTCAATCACTCATCATAATTCATGGTCACTCCCAGACTCCAGCACCAAGGACAGGGACTTTGCATTGAGTTGTCACCATTATTCAGCCAACACCCAGTGCATAGTAGGCATTATTTGCTCAATGAACACACTAGTTTCTTTACATGACACCCGTCTGCCCCCTCACGAGCTAGACACTCTGCAAAGGCCACTCTTGGGCCATTTAGCAGAAGGCCAGTGGGTACTTTCTTTCACTCTTACCGTGGTTTTGTCTCTCTGCTAGTTTCTGGGTCTGGCCCTTAAGGAGCTTATAGCTGAGCTGGGGAGATAAGATGTAAGTCCTTGGAAAGATTATTTTTATTTCTGGAAGGCTGAATGTTTTAAGCCAGCATCCCATGAGACTGTGGGGTTAGTCTAGAGGTAGACCATGCTTACTTATCCAATTTGGAATCACTGAAGAGTTCCAGAAAGGGCTTAATTCTCCATCCATCCATATACACACACACACACACACACACACACACACACACACACACACACATACATACATATACTGCAGAGGTTCTGAAATGCTGAGGTTAGGCTTGGAGGAAAAGTAAGTGTCAAAGTGTCAGATGCTGAGTTGGAGGGAGNCAGGCTGAAGAGCACAGGCTCAGTAGTTGTGGCACACGGGCTTAGTTGCTCCACAGCATGTGGGGTCTTCTCAGATCAGGGATCAAATCCACTGAATCACCAGGGAAGCTCCTTAAAAAAAAATTTTTTTTTAACCTTACCCAGGTAGGCAGTTTACTTGTTCACAAATGAGCAGACGAGCCAGAGAAAGAAAGAGTCCTTCAGCAGGCATACTTTTTCATTGAAAGGGAGGGAAGATATGGTTTGATTTTTGTCATGTCATCCTTCTCCATCTACATTTCAGTAACGCTTGAGACTTGCTGACATCCTTCCTCGCTCTCAAGCCCGAACAGCAGGATTTCCTTTTGCTACATGATTTTTCCAAAGATTCTGTTTTCTTTTGAAAATCAGAAGCCACTGTAAGTCAGAGCGTTTTTTTCTAGAGTCTTGCAGAAACTTGTTCAACTGGTTCATATAATTAAAAAAAAGTCTGCAAAGAAAGCTGGCTTCTGCAGTCCTTTTTCATCTTCAGAGCACTCAGTGAAGTATGGTCTCCTATTTTCTTGAAAGCACTTCTGTAACTCACCTGTCAGCTTAAATGTTCTTTGAGAGAAATCTGCTAAGCCACTGGATTTCTGTATGCAGCAGGAGATTTCTGTGCCCAAGTGTACTAGTCTCTGTGTAATAAAGCAGACCATTTTTGTACCATTATTTAAGACATTTTTCATTTCATTTCCAAAGGTTTTTGATACTGGTAGCTCTCTGAAGAAATCAGTGTGTTGTGATAACATCATTATTTATATATGTGTGTGTGGTATTTTTTTTTAAACAAGACAGGTTAAACCTTGTACTGAGCCAGCCATTGATTGGGCACATCAATGAGAATACCAGCGCGGTTCCTCCAAGACAGACCTTTGTTTCCAGATATAAAGACACCACCTAAATGTCTTTCTCTTTGCTTGTTCATGGTTGTTCTTTGCAGTACCAAAGTTTTTCTTGAAATTCACCATCATTTAAAAACTTTACAGATGTTCCTTCATGACATTTATTGGTGAAATCTGTTGGTTTGTCAGCCTAGATAGACAAGCTGTTGTTTCTCAGTTTATTAAATATGCGTCAGCAGCATCATGTGATACGACATCAGTTCATTGACTTAAACTGTTTGATACTTTTCAGTTTCTCATAATATGTGTTTTACTCACTGTCGTTTGATATGATGGCGTTATTAGGGTTCCTGCTAGCAGCAGGATATCCCCTAATCCCCCTTTTCTGGGTAATAAGTTTTACTGTAACGTGCTTCCTGAGCCTTTTCACCCAATGTAACTTTTTAAAATGGAACTTTTACTCTGTTTGGTTTGAGATTTCCAATAGCTATTTAAAATGGTAAGTACCTTGACTTTTCCAGTGCCTGTTACTTCTGCTTAAGTATCTTTTCAGTTTTGCTGGAACCGTTATAAGTTGTTTGCCATAGTGGTGAATAATGGAATAGGATTCTGGATTATCAGGCCATGTAAAATGCATTGGTTACTAGCTCTCATTGTAATGGTAGGCTTTTTTGGTATCTCTTTTTGGCACTGGTGCAATAAATGGCTTAGAAGATTATAGTTCTACCAACCTAATGATTAGAGAGGCCTCCCTGCTGGCTCAGTAGTAAAGAATCTACCTGTCATTGCAGAAGACACAGGTGCAATCCCTGGGTTGGGAAGATCCCCTTTAGAAGGAAATGGCAACCCACTCCAGTATTGTTGCCTGTGAAATCCCATGGATAGAGGAGCCTGGTATGCCGTGGTCCATGGGATCGCAAAGGGTCGAACACGATGGAGCGACTAAAGAACAACCTGATTAGGATTGTTCATGGTCTTAGGCTTAGATTCTTCTATCACAGATCTCACCTTCAGAAATCATCACAGTGAATTGTTGGACATGTTTATAAAACAGTCTCTTATAAAGGATAAAACAGCAAGTAATACTAACTTTGCAAAAAAGTCTCAAAAAATATGAACAACTCACATAATTTTACTTTTATTACTACATAGTCATGTTTTGCAACATTTACAACAGCAGATCAGAAGGAGGCAGTTGAGTCTCAGTATGGAAGATTCCTTGTTTAGAATTTTCCCAAAATTTCCTGTTACACAAGCAGAGCTGCTTTTTTGCTCCTGTAAGTCATTTTTAAAATCACAGTTTCTTATAGTACACCTAGTGACATCTTATGGATCCCTAGATTTCTGTGGAACAATGATGGGGAAACCCTGTAATGGGAGCGGTGATGGAGAGCTCCATGCATGCTGAGTCTCATCAGTCATGTCTGACTTTTTGCAACCCCATTGGACTGTAGCCCACCAGGCTCCTCTGTCCATGAGATTCTCCAGGCAAGAATACTGGAGCGGGTTGCCACTTCCTTCTCCAGAGCATCTTCCTGACCCAAGGATTGAACCTGTGTCTCCTGCATTGCAGGCAGATTCTTTACCACTGAGCCACTGGGGAAGCCTGGTGAAAACCTCCAAACTTATGATGAAATAGTGCTTTTCCTCAGAAGTCATAAAAAGATACCCATTTGTCACTTCTGTACCATGCTGGAAGTCCTACCTAATGCAATAAAGCAAGAAAAAAGAAATGGCAAATGTAAAAGTTGTAAAGGAAGAGAAGTAAAACTGTAGATGTGATTAAGAAAATACAAATTTGCCAACTATTGGAATTAAATATGTTTAATAGGGTTGCTACATACAGAGTCAATATTGCTAAAATCAGTCTCTACAAAGTAACAAGAAAAAAATTATAGACAGTCAAATTACAAAGTGCAGTACACCAAAAATCATCTAATGACCAGGAAGAAATTGAACAAAGATGTGTAATGCTCTTCACTGAAAACTGAAGTCTTTAGCTCTGTGGTATTGAGTATTCTCTCTAGGTGCTCCCCCATTTTTCTTAGTTCTTGATCTAAGAGCAAGAAATAAAAGTAATTTTAAGTTTCTCAGGTTTATATCTCTTGTTTTTTTTTCTTTGCTGGTCACTCATATTTTTTGATATCTTTTCCCTTGACAGTTTGATGGCTGTGTTTTTTGGCTTCTCTGTTTCCATAGTTTGAAAATGGTTAGGCTTTCATATCTTGAGTATTCCATCTTTGTACTTTTCTAATTGTAAAAGTCCCACGTTATTTAAATATTAAAACGAGTAATAACAGACATGGCTAGTGCTTTCTAAATTTTTCTTGAGCTGTCTTCATTCTTACTTGCTTCAGTTTCCAGATTAACTTAGCCTTTTGATAATTTTACATAATATTATAATGGGGGAGAAGTTTTTAATGTGAAGAAAATTAAGGAAAATATATGAAATTTGATAATTAGTGACAATGAAGAGTATAGAATAATTACTTGGAAGGACTTGATTTGGCTGTCCTTAGACAAGTAAAATTACCCTAAACTCCCTTATTCCTTCTCCTTTAGGCTAGGCTTTTCCAGGTCCATATATCCAAAATATGTACGAATATATTACATATATCCAAAGTAAGCAATGTACTAGTGCAAAATGCACTGATCTCCACCTGTTGTATTTATTTATGGCTATGCTGGGTTTTCTTTGCTGTGCATACACTTCCTCTAGTTGCAGTGAGTGGGGGCTGCTCACTAGCTGAGGTGCGAGGGTTTCTTGTTGAGGTGACTTCTCTTGCTGCAGAGTACAGGCTGTAGGCGCACAGGCGCAGTAGTTGTGGCACAGGGGCTTAGTTGTTCCACAGTACGTGGGGTCTTAGTTCCCTGACCAGGGATCGAACCTGTGTCCCTTGCATTGGCAGGCAGGTTTTAACTAGTGGACCACCAGGGAAGTCCCAGTCTCCACCTGTTTTTGATTAGCCACCCCCAAATTAAATTTTTTCTGGCCTACTTTTTTTTTAATATGTGCTAGTGTATTACTGCACAGATAAAGTGTGTATGTTTTAAACTTGCACAGAATTAAGAATTTTTAAAAGTTGAGATTAAAAAAATGAATGTTTTCTTTAAAGCTCTTTTGCTAAGTAAAGCAATATGTCATTCATCATGTCTGAAAATCTTCATTTAGCTTTTTCTGTAAAGTGACTTGTGTCTTAAAAATTAAGTTTAGTGTATTTGGATACTGGGTTTTAATTTGCTTTCATAGCTATAAATACATAGATTTTTAGAACTGCAGGGAAGAAAGTCCTTATATTGGTTTCTTGTTGCTGCTGTAACAAATTACCACCAACTTGGTGGCTTAAAATAACACAAATTTGTTATCTTCCAGTTTTGTAGGTCCAAGTCCAGAGTCAGTCTCACTGGGCTGTAGCCAGGTGGTTCCTCTGGAGACTGTGAAGGGACCTTCTGTTTTCTTTCCTTTTTCAGCTTCTGGAGACCAGCTGTGTTTCCTGACACATGGCCCCTTCCTTGCATCTCTCCAGCCTCTTATTTCCATTGTCACATCTGCTACTATTCACATTCACTGTGACTTTTCCCAGGACACTTGTGATTATTGCCTGTGCAGTAAGCCACGGTAATCTTTGGTCACATCAGTGAAGTCCCTTTTGCCATACATGGTAACACTTCGGGTTGCAAGGGTTTGGACATGGATATCCTTCGGGGGGAGGATGCAGTATTTGGGGGAGGGGATTCTCTAGTGACACAGTCACAGTATTACAAAATTTTTTGTGGTTTTTTAAAAAAAATATTCTTGTCAACTCATTAGGCAGTTTGGTTAGTACATTTCCATCTTTGTGTATGTCATTCAATTCATGCAAATATGTCAGAAGGATTTATAATTTTTTATATTTTTGATGTATTGATTTGAAACTCACTGAAGGGTTTTGTTTAGAAGTGTTTTTAAAAATAAAGGTTAAAAATAAAAATTTTCTAAAATTTTGAAAATAGGCAGGTATGAGTTTTTAGTCTTAAATATTTTAAACTCAAGTCACATAGTGATGGAAATATTTCCTAAAGGTTCTTTTTCAAAGTACTCTTCCTTCAGCATAAATTGCTTTCCAAAATAGTTGCTTTGTTACTTTCACATGTTGTTAAAATGCTAGTTTTACTTTGAAGGAATTGTTAGGAAACTATGAATAACCTCTGTAATCTTTAACAAATTTGAAACACTTGTCTTTTTGTAAAACAAGTTTGT
>SJYV01040445.1:0-14859 GCA_006410875.1 Neotragus pygmaeus | reverse complement strand
TGGGAGGGATTGGGGGCAGGAGGAGAAGGGGATGACAGACGATGAGATGGCTGGATGGCATCACCGACTGGATGGACATGAGTCTGAGTGAACTCCGGGAGTTGTTGATGAACAGGGAGGCCTGGTGTGCTGCAATTCATGGGTTTGCAAAGAGTCGGACATGACTGAGTGACTGAACTGAACTGACGTACAGCAAATTCCCACCGGCTCTCTGTTTTACTCACGGGAGTGTATGCATTTCAGTGCCACTCTCTCAATTCTTCCCATCCTCTCCTCCCACTGTGTGCACACGTTGGTTCTCCATGTCTGGTCTCTATTCCTGCTCTGCAGATAAGATCATCAGTACCATCTTTCTAGATTCCATTACGTATGCATTAATATATGATATTTGTTTTTCTCTTTCTTACTTCACTCTGTACAATAGGCTCTAGGTTCATTCACCTCATCAGAACTGACTCAAATGTGTTCCTTTTTATGGCTGAGTAACATTCCATTGTGTATACGTACCACAAGGAGAAGATGTTCTTCTAAAGGTTGTGTTGGAATGGGGGAGGGTGTCAACTTAGTGGGCAAGGAGTTTTCTTTTGGGAGGTGGATGAGAAGGTTTTGGAACTTGATAGAGATGCTGGTTGCATGGCTTTGTCAATGGACTAAATGCTATTGAAAGCTGCTTCAAAAAATTAAGTTTTTGGATCTCTGGGTGTCCAGTGGTTAAAACTCCGACCTTACACTGTAGGGGGCCTGGGTTTGATCCTTTGTTGGGGAACTAATATCTCACATGCAGAGTGGTGCAGCAAAAAAAAAAAAAAAAAAAGAAGAAGAAAAGATTAGCTTTCATGTTATATGCATTTCACCTAAAAAAATAGTCACATTGCGTGGTAAAAATCCTGAAGGTCATGGCTCCCCGTCTGCCGAAGCCTAAGAATCACACAGGCAGTTGGGAGATGAGCATGTTGGCAGACCTGCCCAGGGCCACTGGCCTCATGGAGAGGTGGACAGAGGTGAGGACTGTCTGCCCAGCTCCCTGTTCATTTGCCATTCACTGCTATGTCTCCAGTGCCCACCACCACGCCAAACCCAGCTTAGGACCTCTGGCTACTCCTTCATAACCAGTGACTATAATGAACGCCCATGAGCCTCAGCCAGTGTTAGTCTTTCACAGTCCCTGGATGGGAGGTGCCATCGGGTCCTTGTGCAATTTAGACATGAGTGGCCACCTCGGGCTGTTGCAGTTGACTGGCTGACAGCAAGCATTTCTTCTGGGGTCAGTTTCCCAGTGGATCCCTTGGGGAGAGCCGTCTTTCTTCTTTTGTGATGTTAGCATTCCTGGGTTGGCACTGACGTCATGAGGTGCACAGCAGTTTCCTTAGAAAGCACGATTTGTTCCTTCCTTGAGGCCCCCACTCCATTTGGGCCCAATGCCAAGTGAAGACTTGTTTCATTTTGCCTCGCTTTGCATGAGTTTTCTGGAAGAGAAGGTCTCCTTCGGGGTTAGAGCGGCCAGAAGTGGACTGGATCGGTACCTACTGTTCATTTATTCCTGGAAGACGACTCCCCACTTGAGCCCGCAGTACTGTGTGGATTTTCATCAGCCACTGGACATATTTGCATTTCCTTCCTTCTTCCAACTCAGACTGCATGTGTCTCTTACAAAACCAAGTGCCTTTTTAAAGCAAAGCAGAAGGCCTGTCAAGAGGACGATTTCTCTGCAGTTCTTTGCCAGTTTTGTTTGTTTTCTGGTGTCGTTTTGCTAAAAGGAAGACAGTTTTCCCAAGCAGCAGCCTTGCATTTTGGAACAACTTCGGGGAGCACTGACCATAACAGGTCTTGAATTGAGTCTTCTGTCCCAGGAGGGAAAGAGGTCTGGAAAGCGGACTGTCAACTCCCCCTGGTCCTCTCACAGCTAGTGAGGGTAGGGCCTGAGTGGGTTCTGGGGAAGAGGTCGGAACACAAGCTGAGGCTCTCTGTCCATTAAGCCACAGCTCTGGGCTGTTTTCTGTATGTGTTAGTCACTCAGTCATGCCTGACTCTTGGTGACCCCATGGACTGTAGTCTGCCAGGCTCCTCTGTCCATGGGATTTCCCAGACAATAATACTGGAATAGTCCATTCTCCAGAGGATCTTCCTAACTCAGGGATGGAACCCAGGTCTCCTGCATTGCAGGCAGATTCTTTACCATCTGAGCCCCGAGGGAAGCCCTCCACCAGCTGCAAATGACTGCACAGTAAAGCTGGTGAAGCCCTGCATGGCTCCGACTGCGGATGGGGGGCCTGTCTGCTCCTAGGTTTTCAAGTCTGCATTTGGACAGGTTTGGAAGGCTCTGTAGCTGAGATGTGCTTCTCAGGGAAGTTGCCTTTGGTCGAAAGGGAGGAAATGTTCTCGTTGACGTGACTCTGCACCTGGTCAGCTCTCAGGGAAGCTGGGTGGAGGGATGGGTTTGGGACACTGGCTTTGGAGGTTTCCTGATGCTGTGCATGCTCAATATCCACACCGTGCTCTTTTTATTTTCTTTATTTATTTTGGCTGCTCTGGGTGGCATGTGGGATCTTAGCTTCTGGACCAGGGGTTGAACCCATGTCCCCTGCAGAGGCAGCGTGAAGACTTAACCGCTAGACCTCCAGGGAAGTCCATCAGGCTCTTTTTAAACAGTAAGCTCTTTCTGATTCTCTGCTGCTGCAGAAACTGGCATGGGCCATGCTTTCAGGCAGCCCTTGGGGGCAACTATGATGCCTCATTTGGCACTGTGTGTCTCCCGAGGCTGACTTATTAACAGCCCATAGACTGCAAATGGTCTTGCGCTTCCCTGCCCTGTGGTCTGTCTGCTGCAATGCTGTTTGGGTTTCATGCTCTTGGGAGATGGTCCTTTTAAAATTACATTTTCTCCTGCTTCTGTGCTCCTCCCCTGGGGCCCATCAGCAGTGCTGTGCTCTCAGTTCAGCCTCCCACTGAATCATTCTTGCTTTTCAGTTCTCCAGCCAAGGTTTATTTGATTTCTTTAAAGTCACTTGATTGAATTCTCCACGCAAATACCTACACTGAAGTAATTACATCTGCTCTTCTTAAAAGGAAAAATAGAAATCTGTGTTCTTCTCTCGACTTTGCCTTGCCTATGGAAGTCAACAGTTGCAAATGATGTGTCCTTGAAAAGTCATGTTTTATCCAGCTTTGCAAACTTCTGGCTTTTATCATAAATTCAGAGATGCTGGTGCTCCTAACTATAAATCTAATATTCCTCTTTATCTCCGTTCCCCTGAGTCCTAAGAAATGCTTTTCAACTGTATGCTCAGGTGCACCCGGAGAGATTTTGCTTGTGTGTTTGCTTTAGCAGCTCTGTGTTGGTTTCAGGCTCAATGGGTTACGTGTCCGTCTCCTTCTGTACCAGCCCTAAAAACAAAGAGCTTCCTTTTCTAGATTTTTCTTTTCAAATTTTCAAACATTGAAATATAGATGATTTACAAAGTTGCATTAGTTTCAGGTGTATAGCAACGTGAGCTCAGATGGTAAAGAGTCTGTTGGCAATGCAGGAGACCTGGGTTCAATCCCTGGGTCGGGAAGATCCCCTGGAGAAGGAAATGGCAACCCACTCCAGTATCCTTGTTCTGGAAAATCCTCACAGCCAGAGAGCCTGGTGGGCTACAGTCCACGGGGTCGCAAAGAGTCGGACACGACTGAGCGACCAACCCTGCACAACTCAGCTGGTAAAGAATCTGCCTGCAGTTTGGAAGATCTGGGTTCCATCCCTGGGTTGGGAAGATTCCCTGGAGAAGGGAAAGGCTACCCACTTCAGTATTCTGGCCTGGAGAATTCCATGGACTGTATAGTCCATGGGGTTGCAAAGAGTAGGACACGACTGAGCGACTTTCACACTATATATATATTCTTTTATCTATATAGTCTTCTTTTAGATATATATGTTCTTTTATATGTATAAGAATATATATATATATTCTTTTTTAGATCCTTTTCCATTATATGTATTTTTAAAGATTTTTTTTGACATGGTTCATTTTTAAAGTCTTTATTGAATTTATTACAATCTTGCTTCTGATGTTTTTATGTTTTGATTTTCTGGCTGTGAAGCATATGAGATCTTAGCTTCCTAACCAAGGATCGAACCTGCACTCCNCTGCAGCAAAAAAAGAACAATTTGAAATAACTAGTAGAAAGAATATATGGAACACACCCAAGGCTAGGCTGTGAAGCATATGAGATCTTAGCTTCCTAACCAAGGATCGAACCTGCACTCCCCACATTGGAAGTTGAAGTCTCAGTTCCCAGACCACCAGGGAAGTCCCTCCATTATATGTTATTGCAAAACATGGAGTATGGTTCCTTGTGCTAAACTCCATAATTAGTCGTGTGTATATGTTCACCCCAAACTCCTAATTTATCCCTTTCCCCTTTGGTAACCATGTTTGTTTTCTAGGTCTGTGGGTCTGTTTCTGTGTTATAAATAAATTCATTTGTATCTTGTTTTCATAGATTCTACATATAAGCAACGAATGCCATATACTTGTCTTTGACCTACTTGGGTGCTCACTCAGCCGTGTCCGACTTTGCGGGCTTACTTAATATGATAACTTCTAAAAACTTCTTGCTACGTGCAAAACAGAGAGATCCTTTTTAGTCCGCAAGCTCCACTTGGATGGACTGATGGGCTCATTTCATCTGGGAAGATGACTGAATTTTTCTGGAGAGAACACTGGTGGTGGTGGTTCCCAGAGGGCGGGCCAGGAAGTTCCTTGGTCTCTTGGGATCTCATGGATCTACAGTCACACAGCAGCTACCTGCCACGTGTCCCTGCTGGGCATTTGAAATGGGTCTGAGCCAAACTGAGATGCGCTGTAGGTGCAAACTAAGCAGAGGATTTTGAAGCCGTCACGTTAAAAGTAATCAAGCAGTAACGTAAAGTGTATCATCAGTGGTCCTCCTATCGATTGCACTAGGATGATAATACTCCATTATTATACTGGGTTAAATACAATATATCACTATTTCACGCATTGAATTAATTTCACTCATTTAATTTTCCTTTTAAATTTGCCTGCTAGACAATGTAAGTTAACATGAGTGGCTGGCAATATGTTTCCACTGGACAGGGTTGTCACGGGAACTTATACCACTTAGCAACACTTACTCCTTCTAGCCTGTTGTGAATGAAATTGATTCCAAGGAGCAGCCAAACTGCTGGCCTAAGTGAGAAAAGGTGCCTCCCAGGGGGCTCAGTGGTAAAAAATCTACCTGCCAAGGCAGTGGGTCAGGAAGTTCACCTGGAGAAGGGAATGGCTACCCACTCCAGTACTCTTGCCTGGAGAATCCCATGGACAGAGGAGCCTGGNCCAAGGAGCAGCCAAACTGCTGGCCTAAGTGAGAAAAGGTGCCTCCCAGGGGGCTCAGTGGTAAAAAATCTACCTGCCAAGGCAGTGGGTCAGGAAGTTCACCTGGAGAAGGGAATGGCTACCCACTCCAGTACTCTTGCCTGGAGAATCCCATGGACAGAGGAGCCTGGCGGACTACAGTCCACAGGATTGCAAGAGTCAGACACGACTTTTTGCTCCTTCTTTTATACCAGCACAGTCCCATTCAGTGGTCCTCTCTCCCAGAGTTCCACCTCGCTTCCTCCTTTGGCACTCCAGGTGGGGAGGGCTCCAGTTATTCCCAGCCCCATTGCCTCCGCATCCATGACTGTTTCCCCTAGCTTTCTGCACATCACCGTGGGATCTGTCTTCCGAGCCTCCACACCCCCCCCACCATATGTGTCTTCTGTGTCCTGTAGACCCTGACACATACATCTCCCACGTGTCCCTTCCCTTTCCCTGACTCCACGGATGGCAGTGGCATCTGTTCAGACCTGCAAGCCAGGAGCCAGGGCATCCTCGCTCCTGTCTGCTTCACCCCACGGCCACTAAGATGGCCAACTCCAGGGCTTCTTCCTGAAACTTTTTCCTCGGCCTCACGTTATGACCTCCCTGTACCAGAACTGCTTGGGTTGTGGAATAAATGAAGACCAACCACATGAGAAAAGCAGAGACTATTAGGGCTTGTTGCAGCAGGAGAGTCAGCCATGCGACTTGCATTTTGGCAGCGATTCAAAGGCAGGCAGAGGAGTGGGAAAGCTTCATAACGGAGACAGAGGAGGCTGCAGGTGGGGCCTGATTGGAGGCTGAAGGTGAAGCTATTGGAGAAGCTGTAGGTGGCCAACTAGTCAGAGAGGCATCCCACGGGATTGCTTAGGGCTATGTAGTTAGCTTTCCTTAATTGGTACTAAGTTGGAAGCGGAGACAAAGGTTAGGAAAGCTGTCCCCTTTTACTCAAGGCCTGGCCATTCTGAGCTGATCGTCATGGGAGTCAATATTTAGCTTCCTGGGTTTTACTAGAGCTGAAAGTCTGGGTTTCTACCCCTCTGACTTAACAGTAGGCTAGCTTCCTGGGTTGTTTACTGTACATAAGGGGTTGGTTTCCCGGGAAAATTGCTGCTGGATGTGGGTCAATGTTCTATTTTTATATATGGTCTGGCTGTTGCCTATTTATATATTCAGTCTCTCAGGTCACTGGCAGCTTAAAAATTTTTTATTTTGTTTTGGCCACAGAGTGCAGCATGTGGGATCTTAGTTCCCTGACCTGGGGTCGAACCTGAGCCCCCTGCCTTGGGTATAGACCACCGGGCAGACTGAGAAGGACCTCACTGTTAGTTTTTAACAAGCCACAACAACGAAACTTTTTTTTCTTTCTGCTTTTGATTATAAAGATCACATAGCCTCACGAAGAAAGTGTTGAGGAGCCAAGGAAAGAATAAAGAAGCAAAGCTAAGTCACCTTGGGTCCTGCCGCCAGAGGAAACCACCATTAACATTTTAGTGGACATCTTTCTCTATGTTACAACACAGATTCACACCCAAGTGGTCAGCCCATGCGTGCTCTTTTGTAGCGCTCTCATCATTTGCATCTGGATTTCTGCAGGGGTCTCCAAGTTTAAGTCACAGCTCCAGTCTTTCCTACTCCACTTCTTTTTTACTTAAAAAATTGAAGTATAGTTGATTTACAATGTCGTGTTAGTTTCTGGCGTAACACAGATAAAGACTCCATTTCCTTTTTCACAGAGCTTCCAGCTGGGCTCTTTCTAGCTCAGATCCCACCATATTCCTAGCCTGCTTTGTGTCGTTCAGTGGTCCAACCGATGCTGTGACCATGACTTTCCCTCTGCCTGAACCTAAAGATCCCAGGGTTCTCTAAGACATGGTGGGCTTTCACACACATGTCTTTTCACTTCCTTCATCTTCCATGTTCTTCCTCTCCTCCCACAACTCACCCGAGTCCTCAGGACTCAGCTCAAACTTCCCCTCCTCAGGGAGCTCCCAAGATGGTTGGTTGGCATCCTCACCACCCAAGGCTTGCAGAGGACAGCATTCAGCATGTCATGTGACAGAGGCTGCTTTCTCCTGGCAGACCCTGAACTCTCAGGGGTGAGCGGCGACGTATCACCCACCTTCTCTGCACCCCTGACCCCCGTGCCTCTGATGATGTGGGAAACACAGTGGAGGCTCTGTAGACACTGTCTGAATGAGTAAGTTGGTGGATGGATAAAATTATATTAATGTGTGTGTGTTGCCACACACATATCGATCTGTAGATGAACTCGCTGCACATCAGGGTTGATTTTGGGAATCAGTAGAAAATGCCACTGGGCTGGAGGAAGCACAAGCTGGAATCAAGATTGCCGGGAGAAATAGCAGTAACCTCAGATACATAGATGACATCACCCTTATGGGAGAAAGCGAAGAANCATCAGTCCTTCCAACGAACACCCAGGACTGATCTCCTTTAGAATGGACTGGTTGGATCTCCTTGCAGTCATGGGTAGAATAAAAAAGACAAAGCAAGAGAAAGAAAAGACTGTGGATTCCACATTCTCTGAACAAATACAAAGGTGTTCTGTCTGAGCTACAGTTCTGATGGTCCTGAGGCGTCCAGGTGTGGTGTCCTTTCCACTCCCTGGGCCTTTCTTCTCAGTGACCCGGGAGGTGGAGACAGAAACCATATGTGCCTGGCATGGTTAAGAGCACAGACCTGGGAGTTAGGTTTGTTGTAGTTGTTATTCAGTTGCTAAGCCGTGTCTGACTCTTTAAACTTCAGGTTGCCAGGCTTCCCTGTCTTTCACTATCTCCCAATGTTTGCTCAGATTTATGTCCACTGAGGTGGTGATGCTATCTAACCGTCTCCTCCTTTGCCTCATGCTTCTCCTTTTGCCTTTAGTCTTTCCCAGCAGCAGGGCCTTTTCCAATGAGTTGGCTCTTCGCATCAAGAGGCCAAAGTATTGGAGTTTCAGCTTCAGCATCAGTCCTTCCAATGAATATTCAGGACTGATTTCCTTNCATGAGTTTGACTAAACTCTGGGAGTTGGTGATGGACAGGGAGGCCTGGCATGCTGCAGTCCATGGGGTCAAAAAGAGTTGGACACAACTGAGTGACTGAACTGAACTGAACTGAACTGAGAAAATGCCAACATCTGCCTTCTCTGGGGAGGCCACTTAAACCACTTAAAAAAAAAATCTCGATTATTGTCGTTAAATGTGGTCAGTACTACTTCTATATTTGTTGTCTCCATTTTTATTTCTCCTGTCTATAATTCTATAAAGATCTTGTGGGAAGTGAAATGTTATATTCATAAAAACGCTTTGAATTTTTTTGCAGGAAAATTCACTTTTCCCCGAATCAGTAAGGGAGCTGTACTACCATATAAATAGTGGATAGCATGGATTCCATTTTCCCAGATGACAGGACTTCAGGAGAGATGATGGGGGAAGCAATGCAGATGATCTGTGATTTGCTGGAAACAAAGAATTCGAGACATGCAGATCAGGTGCGGGGCTCATCTAGGGTTTCCTAGTCACCAGCCAGTGTCCTCTTGGGAAGGTGCAGGGGGAAACAAAGCGGCAGAACCCCCTACAAAACCGTCCCCAGAAGCCCATCGTGCACTTACAGAAGTAATTCAAGTGAGAAAAGTGAAGATTAAATGATTGTTGGACTAAAGGCCAGAAAAACAAAAAACAAAAAACCCAACAAAAACCCTCAAGCATCATGGGATGAGTAATGTATCTCTTAAGCAATGTTTTCCAGAATAGGTTTCTGAGATATTCAAGACTAGAGCCGGCTTATTGGGGGTGAGTGTCATGAGGATTGCAACAGGGTGGTGGGGCTAGGGTTTTGCTGAGTTTCGGTTATCACACATTAGGATCCAGGCTTATTTGATGTATCCTTCTATGGCATGTAGTGGGCAAGACCATGCCCTGTGATGTCCACATCCTAGTCCCTGAAACCTGTGAATATTTATGCATGCACGCTTGGTTGTTCAGGAGTGTCCGACTCTTGAGACCCTTTGGACTGCAGCCTGCCAGGCTCCAGTCAAGAATACTAGACTTTTCAGTCAAGAATACTGGAGCAGGTTGCCATTTCCTGCTGCAAAGGATCATCCCAACCCAGGGATCGAAACTGGGTCTCCAATGTCTTCTTCATTGCAGACTAATTCTTCACCTACTAAGCCACTGTGAATATGTATGTATATCACACAGCAAATGGATATTGAAATTTAAGATGGAAGTGAAGTTTTACTCCATGGGAATTACCTTGGGTCCTTAAAAGTGGAAGAGGGAAGACCAGAGAGATGGCAGCATAATATCAAACATGGTGGAATGAAGCCATGAGTCTATGAATGCAAGTGACCTCTAGAAGCTGGTGGGGGCAAGGGAGCAGATCCTCACCTAGAGCCTGCCGAAAAGATGCAACCTTGCCCTTAGCCCACAAGACTCTTGTCAGCCTTCTGACCTCCAGAACTGTAAGGTAATACATCTGCATTAGCAGTGTGGTGAATCTGTGATGACATCTTATAGCAGCGACAGGGTTCAGCATAGTAGATCCCACGCTAAGTGCTTGGGGGGTCATGGTGAATAAGGACACAGCCCCTCCCGTGTGAGGTCTCAGCTTTGAAGGGAAGATCTGTGCACACAGCCACTAGTCAGCCTTGGGGATCCCAGGACTCTGGGGTCTTAGTCAGCTCAGGATGCTTCACTAGACTAGCAGAATGCGAGGCTTCAGGAACAGACACTTGTTTGTTACAGTCCAGGAGGCCAGGTTCTAGGTCAAGGCACTGGTTGATGTGGTTCCTGGTGGGGACTCTTGGTGGATTGTAGATGGTCTCCTCTTTCTTGTGTCCTTACAAGATGGAGATGGTGGGGGGAGAGAGCAAGAGACAGAGAGAGGGAGAGCGCTGTCTGGGGTTTGTTCTTACGAGACATTAATTCCATCAATGGGCTCCACCCTCGCAATCTAACCACCCTCCAAGAGGCACTACCTCCAGATCTCATCACACTGAAGGTTAGGGCTTTGACATACAAATTTTGGGAAGACATAATGAGAGTCCCTTGGACTGCAAGGAGATCCAACCATTTCATCCTAAAGATCAGTCCTGGGTGTTCATTGGAAGAACTGATGTTGAGCCTGAAACTCCAATACTTTGTCCCCCTGATGCGAAGGGCTGACTCATTTGAGAAGACCCTGGTGCTGGGAAAGATTGAGGGCAGGAGGAGAAGGGGATGACAGAGGATGAGATGGCTGGAGGGCATCACCGNCTCCAATACTTTGTCCCCCTGATGCGAAGGGCTGACTCATTTGAGAAGACCCTGGTGCTGGGAAAGATTGAGGGCAGGAGGAGAAGGGGATGACAGAGGATGAGATGGCTGGAGGGCATCACCGACTTGATGGACATGGGTTTGGGTGCACTCTGGGAATTGGTGATGAACAGGGAGGCCTGGCGTGCTGTGGTTCATGGGGTCGCAAAGAGTTGGATATGACTGGATGACTGAACTGAATTGAATTTGGTCCAGGACTTTCCCAGTGGCTCAGTGGTAAAGAATCTGCCTACGATGTGGGAGACCTGGGTTTGATCCCTGGGTTGGGAGGATCCCTGGGAAAAGGGAATGGCTACTCACTCCAGTATTCTTGCCTGCAAAATCCCATGGACAGAGGAGCCTGGAGGGCTACAGTCCATGGGGCTGCAAAGAGTTGGACACGACTGAGTGATTAATGTGTACACATACAGTATATAGAAATGTAGTGAAGGTGGACTAATGGTCTGGGACCAGGAGGAAAGCAGGGAATTCTTAAGTGGAAAAGGAGAGGCTTAGAAACATCCCAAATGTGGAGAAGAGCTTAAACAAAGCATGGGATTGCAAGAAAGCAATCCACCCGGAAGTCTAGCGATCTGGCATGGTTCTAAGTGTGACCTCTGAGATGAGAGGGGGAGGAGAGGGATATTTATCAAGTTCACTCTATGTGTGCAATTCTATCTTCCCCTAAATGCTGTGAGCAGATATCATCATCTGTACAGTATTACCATTGGTAAGGTACAGGAAGAGGAGGTTCTGAAAAATTTTGTAGCTTAGCCAGGATGTTTGACTTCCTGTCTTATACCAAAGCCCTCCTCCTTGGAATTCCCTGATGGTCCAGTAGGAAAGAATCCACTTGACAGTGCAGAGGTCTATGAGTTCGATCCCTGGCCCAGGAAAAGCCCACAGGCCACCAAACCCATGTGTCACAACACTCTAGAGTCTGCACTTCAAAGCAAGAGAAGCCACTGCAATGAGAGGCCCGTGCACTGCTAGAGAGGAGCCTCCACTCTCTGCACCCAGAGAGAGCGCGATCATGGCAACGAAGGCCCAGTGCAGCCCCAAATCAGTTTATTAAAGGCAAACCCCACATCCTTCATCATACTCACTCTACTCTGAGTAACACCCCTCTGATTAAACCATGGAGGAACAAGGGAGCGCACAGGGCTTCCTTTGACCATAAACTTGGCACTTAAAATGAGACCTTGCACCTAAGAGGAACTCAATGTTTCTTGAATGAATGCCTCATTTCCTCTTCTTAAGACTAAATGTTTGGAATGGTAGTCTGCAGCTTTTTCATTTTGCTCCCTAAATTGAACTTCATTCTCTGATTGCTCTGTGGCTTTTTTTTTTTTCCCCAAATGTCCTAGCACAATATCCAAACAGATCCTAAGTAAAGATTTTAAGCTTTTCAATGACAGGATTTTTTGGCTATTGAGTTTGGTGGCAAAGCCTGACATTCTTCTATATTTTTTATGTTGAAGCCCTGCCTAGATGAAGCTAAAATCTCTCCTGCTGCATGTATTGGTGTGAAACCATTGAATGATTGAACATGTGTGCAGACACTGTGTAAGTCCTGGTGGAAGGTTCCAGAATATAGGATGTGTTCCCAGATGCAAAGAGGCATAATGAGATGAAGAGACACCCCATGAGCGTTCAGCAGACATAAGGCCATTGCAGGAAAAACAGCTGAGAAACTGGCAATCTTTTCTCTCTCCCCGAAGGGACAGGTATTTTCTCCTTTTGGAAAGGCCAGAGGAATTTGTGCCTTGCCTTTGAGGAGTTCTTTAAAGTTCTTTTGTTCTGCAAAGTAGGAAGCAAAGAGCTGGGCTGTTCTCAGGGATGAAGCTGAGGTTTAATCAGGAAAAGCTGGCAGAGGCCTTGCTAGGGGCAGGGTTGATGTTTAGTCACTCAGTTTTGTCCAGCTCTTTGCGACCCCATGGACTGCAGCACACTAGGCTTCCCTGTCCTTCACTATCTTCCCGTTTGTTCAAACTCATGTCCATCCAGTTGATGATACGTTCCAATCATCTCATCCTCTGTTGTCCCTTTCTCATGCCTTCAATCTTTCCCAGCGTCAGGGTCTTTTTCAATGTGTCAGTACTTCACATCAGGTGGCCAAAGTATTGGAGCTTCAGCTTCAGCATCAGTCCTTCCAGTGAGTATTCAAGACTGATTTCCTTTATGACTGACTGGTTTGATCTCCTTGCTGTCCAAGGGACTCTCAAGAGTCTTCTCCAGCACCACAGTTTAAAAGCATCAATTTTTCAGTGCTTAGTCTTCTTTATAGTCCAACTCTCACATCCATACGTGACTACTGGAAAAACCACAGCCTTGACTATATGGACCTTTGTTGGTGAAGTGATGTCTCTGCTTTTCAATACTCTGTCTAGGTTTGTCATAGCTTTTCTTCCAAGGAGCAAGCGTCTTTTAATTTCATGGCTGCAGTCACCATCTGCAGTGATTTTGGAGCCCAGGAAAATAAAATCTATTACTGTTTCCACTTTCCCCCCATCTATTTGCCATGAAGTGATAGGACCAGACACCAGGATCTTAGTTTTTTGAATGTAGAGCTTTAAATCAGCTTTTTCACGTTCCTCTTTCACCCTCATCACAAGCTCTTTAGTTCCTCTTTGCTTTCTGCCGTTAGAATGATATCATCTGCAAACCTGAGGTTGTTGTTATTTCTCTGAGCAATCTTGATTCCAGCTTGTGATTCATCTGGCATTTTACGTGGTGTACTCTGGATACAAGTTAAATAAGCAAGGTGACAATAGACAGCCTTGATATACTCTTTTCCCAATTTTGAACCAGTCCATTGTTCCATGTCTGGTTCTAACGGTTGCTTCTTGACGTGCATGTAGGTTTCTCAGGAGGCAGGTAGGTGGCTTTGCAGTTGGGGGGAGGCACTAGAGCACATGATGCAAGGAAGTGTCAGGATGTTGATGGAGTGTGTGGCAGGCAAGATCACGACCCCCCAAAGATGTCCATGTCTTAATCTCTGGAGCCTGTAAATATGTTAAGTTGCATGGCAAAGGGGAATTAAGGCTGCAGATGGTACTATGGCTGTTAATCAGATGACTCTGAATTAGAGAGATTATCCTAGATTATCCACGTGGTCCAGCGTAATTACAAGGGCCCTGTGAGTGGTGGAGGGAGACAGAAGGGGGAGAACCCGAGAGATGGCAACAGAAGAAGGACTTGGCCCCATGGGGCTGGTGTTGCAGATGGAGGAAGGGAATCTGGAGTCACACAGGCAGCCTCCAGCAGATGGAAACGTCAAACAAATGGATTTTCCCCTAGAANTGTAATTACAAGGGCCCTGTGAGTGGTGGAGGGAGACAGAAGGGGGAGAACCCGAGAGATGGCAACAGAAGAAGGACTTGGCCCCATGGGGCTGGTGTTGCAGATGGAGGAAGGGAATCTGGAGTCACACAGGCAGCCTCCAGCAGATGGAAACGTCAAACAAATGGATTTTCCCCTAGAACTTACAACAGTGACACAGTCCTGCAGAACACTTGATTTTAGCCCAGTAAGACCTATGTCAGACTTCCCTCAGAATTGTCAGATAATAAATTTGTATTCTTTGAGCCACAGATTTTCCAATAACAACATTTGGAAACTGACACAGGCTGACATGGAAATGCCTGGAGGCTTAGCCACAGTGCTGAGCCTGTGGGAGGCAGAGATCTTGGGGGCTTCAGTGGACCTAGAGGCATGAATTCGTGCTCATAAGATCTTGTTCCTTTGAATGGATCATGTGGATGAGTAGATGACTGCACAGGACCAGAAACCCTCCCCAGAACCTCTCGAGCTACTCATTCAGCCCCAGGAAGAGCTGTTGTCCGTCAAGAAAGACAGAGATGGGGCGGCTCCCCCATCCTTGGTGTCAGGAGCTCAGAACCAGGAAAATCTGGGATTGCAATGATTGTGCCCCTGAGGGTTGTGAGTAGGTTCACAACTGACTTGTGAATGGAGACTTTTCTGAAAGACTATGTTAATTGTTGCAGGATTGTCCTTGTCAGAGCAAGCTCATAAGAGAGATGGATTTTCAGCTGTGGATGGGAGTGGTGGCTGGGGAGGAGGGAACTGGACCCCAAGGCATCAAGGATTGGAGGAAAGAAGCCTGTTAGAGATGGACATTGGGAGTCCATCTCTAGAATCTCAACAGTTTCAGGTTTTCTTAGACTTTTTTTTTT